>PVKE010052814.1:0-10209 GCA_004027555.1 Craseonycteris thonglongyai
TGGACCTGGGGATCCTTTGTCTTTTTAATGGCCTTTGACCCTCAGCCTCCATGGCATAAGATGGGAAAGGTAGAGGGTTATAATTGTATCTTGTTCCCTTTTTTTCTTTTCTTTTTTCAACTTGCTGCTATTAAGGATCTACCATTTGTATATGGGATCAAAATAAAGGAAATGAGAGTTTGGATGTTTGATTTGCTATTAACAAGACAGGAAAGAAAGCAAATCTTTAAGGACCTTTCTTCAGTGTCCAAGGCACACAGGGGTATGAGTTCATGGAGATGTACATTAGAACAGGGTTTCCCTTGTGTTTGATTTTGTCCCAGAAGTGGTTTTCCAATGGAACTATAAGTTATAGTATCAATTTTGAATATTAAACAAAACTGTTTATGTTTTTTAATCCATAAGACTGACTTATGCTTCTTATTTCACCATGCCCACATATTCATTAACCTTCCTTTTCTTATAATTTACAAAATAAGGGAAAGGCGGAGACAAGAGCGGTAAGAAGACTAAGAGCAGAAACCAAGCTGCGTCATCATTCCAACACCCAGAAGGGCCAGGCTCAGGGCCCTGAGCACAAAGGTGAAGGCCGTCTGCATGGCAACGCTTACCTGGTAAAGTGTAAAAACTGAATGTGCAAGCAGCTTCAGACACACCCATCTCTTCATGGTTCAGACACATGGGTTTTTCTAAAGCTCTTTCGTAACGTCCTCCCTCAAATCTGACCTCCCCTTTCAACAGTTTCTCCTCCTTTCCTGCTCTATTTTTTTTTCCTTGTGGGAACATAAGGTTTTGTTTTGTTTTTTGTTTTTGTTTTTGTTGTTCATATTGTTAAATATATTGGAATGACGTTGGTCAGTAAAAATTACATAGGTTTCAGGTGTACAAGTCGACAGTACGTCATCTGTGTGCTCACCACCCAGAATCAGTTTTCTTTCCACTACCACCCTTAATCATGGCCAGTCTGAGAAAACACCTACTTGCCTCAAAGAAGACCTCTGATTTGATTCTAAAACCTCAAGAAAAAGATTTGAGTTTAATAATCTGCTATTTGTTGTTGAATAGATAGCATAGCTGCAGCAGAAAATAGACTTTTCTTTTTCTATTAATCTGGCAAACTTCGATAAAGTGTCATTTTTGCTAAATGCTAGTATTTTGAGGTGGCTGTTACATGTCCCAGTGCTCAAAGATCTGAAACTAACATAAAATAATATTGAATGTCAACTGTAACGGGAAAAAATAATTTAAAAAAATAAAAAAGATCTGACCCATCCAAAGAAGATATGACACAAAACAGGTCAGCCTCCCATTGCTGTCCCTTGTTGCATGTGCAAGCTGCCTGGAGGACATGACAGATGATGGCTCAGGGTGCTCTTCTTACACACCACACACATCTCTCTACCACTCAGCCCTTGTCTCATTACCAGTGAGTGACACTGTCACATCCTAGAGAAAGAAGACACTCGGGGACTAACTGTGCCTGCTTTGAATTCAATCTCTTCTGTTTCCTGGGACCTGAAGCAAGCCCCTCCACCTCTCAGAGTCTCAATTCTTCTTCTGTAAATGGTGGATAATATTGTCCAATTGAAAGGGTCATTGGTGAAATTAAGGCATCCTTTTATACTAGTGACTGAATTTGGGCAGGTGCCCATAATTTAATAATTGATCAAACATTTGATTTCATGCTTTCTATAACTTTCAGGGTCTTACTCTTTCATTTATTTCCTATCTTTGCCATACTGGGATTCTTTGTGCTTTTGACATATATATATATATATATATATATATATATATATATATATATATATATATACATACATACACACACACACACACACATACACACACACACATACATACATATACACACACACATATACACATACATACATATACACACACATATACATATATACATATATTTATATATTTTTTAAATATATATTCCAATATGAGGAGATGAGTTTTGGCTATTTATCATTTAATTATTTATTCTTTTCACATCCAGAGTTCTCAACTGATGGGTATCTACTTGCTAGGTTTATTTCTTCATTATATTCACCCTTCAAGCCATGGAAGTTTGGTTTTCAGCTTCATTAATTTATAGCTATTGTGCTTTAAAGGTCACTCATGGCTCTCTAGTCATGAAATCCAGTCACTCACATTTGATTTTTATTGCTCACTTAACTTTTAACAATGTTAACTATTTGCTCCTTCAAAATCTCAACTCCATTATATGTTTTTGTTCTGCTTTTCTTCCAATCTATTATTCCCCATCTGCATTCTTGGATAATTTTTCTAAATTCTCCATTACTGTGTGCATTTTCTAAGATTCTGTGGTCACAATTTATACTCTTTTCTATAGTTGTTCTCCTTCTTGGAAGAGTTTCTGATTTCTAACTATAATAATTATTATATTATCAATGTATTACATGTAGTTCACCCTCAATTCAACATTAATCTGCTAGATTTCTCTCCAAAGGTCCAGATGCTTACCCCCAACAGCTTAATGACTCCACTTATCTCTTCACTCACTCTGTTCCCTCCCAACTTTCCTATTTCTATAAACAGAACTAAAGTTCTCCCACTCTCCTAACACATCAGGTGATTGATCCCTCCTCCTCAACACTCCACAGAATAAATTCTTTCTTAATTTTTTAATTACATATCACCCACCTTTTGTGTTCATTCACATGCTTGCCCTCATCATTTTCATCTTATGGAGTGTCGTGGCTTCCTTGTAAATTTACCTGGTGTAACTTCTTCCCACTCCACACATCGTATATAGTCCTTCCAAGTTAATCATACAAAATACAAATTTATTCACATTACTTTTACACAAAAATAGATCTATGATGCCTAAATGTATATAGAACAAAGTCTATACTAGACAGAAGAATTTCCACACAACCCACAATCTGGCCCTGCCTTATTTCTAAATTTTACTTAATTTTCTCTAGCATTATTACTGTTCTGTGTGTTTTATAGAGAAGTATTTTATTAAAATAACTGAAATACCTTTCATTCATATGTTAGCTGATTATTTTTAGCCAACCAAGACTACTATTTATTTCCAAAGACAATGCCATATTTCAAAATCATTAATATTCAAATATATCTTTTGTACACACTCATATAATCCCTTAAAGAAAATATAAATATCATCAGCATTTGGAAAGACAAATGAAGGAGAAAACATGCTCACCAGATGCTCTTAACACATTTTGCATTAAATACCATCTGCATATCACTTGGCAATCAGTCCATCTGAATAGAGCTGGGTTTCTAACCTGGGTTAAGGTGGAGCATGGACTATATAGCCTGATAATGGCTTCCCATCTCATCACTCCTATCAGGAAGCCAGAGCCTGGTCTTCTCAGCTCTAACTAGTTTATGGGATCTATAAGGTCTCGCTAAATGTGTAGTTTTCATTAAAATCAAATAACTAAGAGGAAAATGTGAGAATATTTTCCTCACTTGTCTGTATAAAAAAGACAACAAAAGCCTTTAGTAGAGGGCTAGCCATGCAGATGATAATCAAAACCAGTGTTGAACAAAGACCTCAGTTAAGGGAAGCCGGGATGGCTTAGTGGGTTAAGCGCTCACTTTGCAGCGCTGAGGACTGAGGATCGAATCCCGGCCCCGGCCCGTGCGGAACCATATGCTAAACCGGGAGCTCCCCCAGTTCAGTTCTCTCTCTTTCTCTGTATCTCTCTCTCTCTGTCAAAAATAAATAAAATATTAAAAAAGAGATATTTAAAAAAAAAAGACCTCAGTTAAGAGCCAGATCTATTTATCTCTTCTACTGTGCTTTGGGTTTTTTTCTCAGTAGTTGTCCTACCTCTGACTACATTGTCCTTTTTTGCCAGGACTATAATGCCCCCTTAATAAACAATAACATCTTATTTTATATATTTTGAGTCATATCATGCTCATACTTAAATGTCTGCATGTGCTTTTAGTTTCGTCTACTCAAAAACAAATAATCTATGCTGCCTCCTCAGAGCATTGCATTGAATAATGACATAGCCCTGTGGTTCGTCTCCTGAGATACTTCTTTTTTTTTTAAGATTTATTTTTATTGTTTTGACAGAGAGAGAGAGAGAGAGAGAGAGAGAGATACAGAGACAGAGACAGAGAGAAGGGGGAGGGCCCAGAAGAGTCTTCATAGTTACACATCATTGGTTTTTCCACATAGTTTCATTCCACAGGTGGGCGGGGCTGCACAGGGCAGGAACTGGGCCGGGGTCTCGCTCCAGTGAGAATTGAACTGGGGGCACTCCCCAGTTCAGCATGTGGGTTCGCATGGGCAGGGCCAGGGCCAGGATTCGATCCTCAGTCCCCGGGGCTAGAAAGTGAGCGCTTAACCCACTGAGCCATCCCGGCTTCTTCCTAAGATACTTCTTCATGCCTGTGTTTTATAAATTATCGCTGATGTGGAGTAATTACTGTGGCCATAACAAATAAAGTATATTGTGTGACTTAGTATAAAGGGTGCCATATAAATATTCCATAAAAATTATCTCCTTCAATTACTGGTACTAGTGCCTCAACTCTATTACTTTTATGTTAAGTATTAAACTTTTGGTAAAATGTTTCAAAATGAAATAATATAGAAATTCTAGGAATATGCCCTTACATATATAAATAATTAACTTTAGACAAAGGAGCCAAGAACACACATTAGAGAAAGAAAATCTCTTCAATAAATTGTGGTGGGAATACTGTATTGCCTCATGCAAAACAAATGAAACTAGACCACTACTCAAAATTTAACTCAAATTTATTAAAGATTTAATGGTAAGAAGTGAAACCATAAAATACATAGAAGAACACACAGATGCTAAGCTTTTGAACATCACTCATGACAGTATTTTTGAGGATTTGACTCCAATGGCAAGGGGGAAAAAATGGGAATATATCTAACTAAAAATCTTTAGCACAATAAATAAAATCATCAACAAAACAAAAGGGCAATGAAGCAAATGAGAGAATACATTTGCAAATAATATTTCTCATAAGGGGCTAATATGCAAAGTATATAAAAAACCCATGTGATTCAACTACAGCAGTAACCAAACATTTGATTATAAAATGGGCCAAAGACCTTGAATATACATTTTTCCAAGGAAAACATACAGATTGGCCAAAAAGTACTTGTAAAGATTTTCAACATCAATAACTATTAGTGAAATGCAAATCAAAACTGCAATGAGATATCACCCGACACTTGTCAGAATGGCTATTATCAAAAAAACAGAAGTGTTGGCAAGGATGTGGCTAAAAGAGAACCACTGTACACTGTTGGTGGGGTTATAAATTGGTGCAGTTATTGTGAAAAACAGTAAGAAATTTCCTCCGAAAATGAACACTAGACCTACTATATAATCTAGCTATTCCACTTCTATGTATTTAGCTGAAAAATATAAAAACACTAACTCAAAAAGATATATGCAACCCTAAATTTTCTACAGCATTATTTATAATAGCCAATATATAGAAGCAACCTAAATGTCCAGATGAATGGATAAAGATGATTTGATATCCTCATATATATATATATATATATAGATATATATAGATATATATACACACACACACACACACATATATAAAGATGTGAAAAAAATATATGTGTGTGTGTGTGTGTGTGTATATATATATATATATATATATACATATAAACAGAATTCTACTTGGCCACAAAATATATGAAAGATTGACATTTGTAACAATATGGATGAGCCTCAAGGGTATTATGCTAAGTAAAATAAGTCAGATGGAAATGGACAAAAACTCTACATTTTCACTCAACAAACTCATAGATATGGGCAACAGATTGTCGGTGACAAGATGGGAAAGCGGGTAGGGAGGGGAAAAAATGGGTAAAGAGGTTCTAATGTATGGTAACAGAAGGAAACTAGACCTTTGGTGTTGAACATGCAATGAAGTATACAGATATCCAATTACAATACTGTACCACTGAAATTTATATGCTATTAATCAATGTCACCTAAATCGTAAAAATAAATTACGTGGGGATGCCGGGATGAATCAGCAGGTTGAGCATTCATCTTGCAGCCCTGGAGTCCAAGTTTCGAATCCCAGTCCTGGCCAATGTGGACCCATATGCTGAACTGGGATGTGCCCCCAATTTGGTTCTCACCAGGAAAAGACCCTGGCCCCGTTCCTGACCTGCACAGCCCTGCCACCACCTGTGGAATGAAACTATGTAGAAAACTGATGACGTGCAACTATGGAGACTGCTCTGGGCTCTCTCCCTTCTCTCTGTCTCTCTTTGTTAAAAACAGTAAAAATCAATCTTAAAAAACAAATTAAGTAAAATAAATAAAATTATTCAAGCATAAATAGATAAATAAATAAGAAATAATATTAAATGGAAACTGTAAAATTAAGTATCTAATCTTATTGTAAACTACTATATGAATGACACTAAAATTGAGAAATAGTCAGGAGGAGGTACAGAAAGGAAAACCAAATTTTCTCAGTTAAAATATTACCTATTCAGACCACTGTTAAAAATACCTTCATGTGCCTTCTCCCATTATCCAATAATTATTACTTACACAAATATCAGTACAGAAATGTTCTCTCAATGACAGACAACTAAAGAGAAAAGTAAGTGTACACATTTCTCACACAATTCCTTTTATATGACAAAATACCCCTAATTTAAAACTTAAATTTCAGTCAATCATTATGGTCTTTTTTTAAACCAAATTCACCCATTGATTCCACAAAAATTGTTATATAGTCTTCGAATTATAAAAACCAGTGTAAATTATAACAAATTAAATGTAATTTTTCACCCTTTCTACCTGCACAAATTCAAACAAAATTATTTTTTCTGTTGTTTCTGTTCTCCTACTACCTAAGAACGTTTTTAGTTGAAAATATCTGTCACGTGAAGATAGAGTAAAAAATTCAGAAAAACACGCTAGCTGATGGTAAAACCAGTCTAGCATTTAACTGGGTGAGGAGGTGGGGGTAGGTATGTAGATAAAAATCAGCTTTAGTGTGCTCCTGTTTCTTGTTTTCAGAGTCTGTCTCCTAACCTTTTGGCTACAAGACAAAGAGTTTCCTGTTATCTCTGTAACTCTGTACACCAAGGCCTGCCTCCAGTAGACATGACTCTAGCTTTAAAACTGCCCTTTTCTGTCCCCGTTTTAAAAGACTATCAGGAGAGTCAAGATCTTAAGTCAAGTTAAATATATTTCTAATGCAGTTCAGATAGTAATTTAGGGTGATATTTTTTGTAAATACCTGATGTTTTGGAATCATGGAAATCAGGATTTCCCAACTAGTCAATTATAAATTACTTAATCTCTGACCAGTTAATCCACTGGATGGAAACCACCTCCATGGCTCTTTTCCTACAGCTCTGCAGATGCCTAAGCGGAAAGAGTATCACTAGTCCCAACTAACAGTATGGCTTCTCAACATAGAGCATCCCTTCAGCCTTTTACCATACCCTCCCCATACTCCTGATCTAACAGTACTGATAAGGTCTCAAGTATCTGTAAGCAACTGATCATCAAATATAAGAAATTTAATGCACAGGTAATGCACAGGTAAAATCAAATGAACATTGACAGAATGGTCCATATGTTGGTGCTACACACAGGTCATTATTTGTGACTTTCTGGTGATGTCTTTAGATCCTTCTGTTCACATTTTTTTATTCAGTGTTTAATTACATTTACTTTCTATTGTTACTCTATGTACTAACAAGCAAAAAGATGTAATTAAACTGCAGGGATGAAAGTGTTTCAGGCTTAACAAATGGGTACCTTTTCCATTTGCAACATTCATTGTCACCAATAATTGCATATTATTTTCCTAGCCTGGTTAGTGTATTATACATTTAAAACTATCTAAAATATTTTCTACTTCTATTGGCTGGCTGCTTCAGCCAATTATTTTCTCTCTCTCTCTCCCCGCGTTAGAAAGAAAGAAGTATTTGCTCGAAAAGATTCAGGAGATATGAGCACTATAGAATGATTCCTCAGTATCTGAACTTCCAGAGTTATATTCTGTTTCATAATAATAATCTTTTTCACTATTCATGCCAATTCAAAGAGTGCATGAATGGACAAAACTTTGGATCAGCCTTGAGAATCCAGTCTGAAACACAGTGATCCTTAAAGATGAGCCCGTTACCTATATTATCTTCCATTCATGTAGAGATGAGGCCCAACAGCTAAGAGATAAAAAGCCAAATGCTTTTTATTCCCCTGAAAGATGGTTTATACATCATCTTTTGTATTAATAATACTCCATTGAGTCTTAATCACATTTTTTTTTCTTAGAGTTCTTTGCGATCTTTGCAGAGACACATAGTTCTGAACACATGAAGGAAAGTCCCACAACCTCCAGATACATTTTCTATCACGCTGGTTAAAATAAAACAGAACCATACCTTTACGTAACTGAGTTGTAAATTTGTTTAGAGAAAAATTTATCTGACCTGTGGCTGAACGCTTGGATGTTGTCTACACTGAATGTCTTCATCCTGGGCAGGATATTTGCATCGACCTAATATTTGAAACAGAGAATCCAAGTCCACTTGGGTAGGTGACTTCTCAAAAATAGTTTTATATCCAATATGTGCAAACCTGAAATCAACTTTGATATATTTTATCATTACTTCATTTTGTAAATGTTCACCTTCTCTATACTCTTGTTCCCTACAGGTAAGACTAGGGCGTTTTTCCTCATTACATTCACTGTCTATATTTCTCCACAGTGCAACCTCTATAGCCCATTCTAGATGAACCAACCCTAAAATGAGAGTCAGGAGACCACAATCATAGTCCCAGTTTACATTCTGAGTGCATACAACTTAGACCAATCCATTTAATTATCTTACATTTCCATTTTCTTACACTGACAACAAAAATCCAAATATGTTGCATATATGGTATATTCTTAGAGAAATAATTATAATAAGAGACTTCATAGTGATTAATAATTTATCTCTTTAGAAATGTAATATATTGCTACATGCTCATAGATATTAATACATAAGTATCAATTTAGAGATCTGGGCTTCTCCCATAATATCTCATCAAAATTTGATGTAGAATTCATTCATGGTATCTCCAGTTTCTAAATACTAATCATTCTCTTCCTTACTCCCCTTTGTTTAACTTTCTTTTCCTCTGCCAGTAATGGCAGTTGGAATTAATAATCCTTAGAACAGAAATGAACCTAAGCCTCCAGCTTCAGAAAAGTAGAATCATTGTACTACGTTTACCATACTAGTTAGGATGAGAAGATTTTGGCATTCATGATCCATATCTCTGATTCAAAGTCCATAACAAATCAGATCAGGTCTATTTCTGCTCGTCTAAAAATCTGTGCATATGTCCACCCTCTGTTAATACCTTTAACAGAGCTCTGAAACATCGATTAGTGCCTGACAAAATGGCATGTCTACTGCAGTCTAGGTTTATGTTGGCTTCTAAAGAGTGCTCCCCTTCAACAAAGTAACAGTCCATTGAGAAGTGTCCCAAGACTCCTTGGTTTCTGGGCTAAGAGCTCACCTGAAACTAGTTGACCTCGTGAGGAAAACTGCTGGGAGTAAATTCACAGGTGCCCCCATTTGGCTCAAATGCAAACCTAATGAGGTGTAGCAGTGGCTGAATTAGCAATGTGAGGCTCACATATTTCCCCCCAGGACTTCATGCTTTACAGTGTTAATTGCTGTCACCACTCCCAATTCTCTGATGCTGCCTTTTTCTCCCTTGTTAAGCTATTCTCTTCATTCTCCTCATCCTACAACAATCCACTGAAGCCGAAGGTCACTTTAAAAAGTCACTGAAGTCATATTTCTTCAGTTGTAAGATAGCTTCCTCCAGTCCAAACCTGAATTTTCACCTTCATGCCCTTATTTTAGTGAGCAGTGACCAGGCCTGCCTTCAAACCTGGTGAAAAACAAATTATCCTTTGCAGCTCCAGGGTGCCCTTACCTCTCCTTCTAGATTCAAGAGAGTTGTTTTCACTTCCCTGAGATATTTGCAAAGGGTTGCTGTGAGCATTGCAAGTGTTGATGTACATCTAAGTATACTTCTCATGATACTATGTAAGTTCAAAGAATAATAACAATGAATAGAAAGATTGAAGACTCCAAATAAGATCTACAAAAACAGTCTCATGATCTCCATGGGATAAAAAGGGAAAGCAAAG
>PVKE010052815.1:0-10224 GCA_004027555.1 Craseonycteris thonglongyai
CCCCGCCCCCTTCTGTCCCCGCCCCCAGGCTGTGTCCCCGCCCCCACAGCAGCCGCCTTATCTCTGACACGCTGGCCTTATCTCCGTGCCTTTTCTTTCTGGTAATTAACCTAAACTCTCACATTCTCCATGGACCGTCCGCTCGCATTTTCCTAACAGCAGCCCCGCTGCACTTCCAGAACCGCCTCGTGACACCCTCACTGTGCTGACTACGGTGTCGCCGGACAAAAGCGTCCCGAGGGTCGCACACAAATGTCACCGAAAACATCCGGCTCTGAGAGGGGCGCACTCACGGGTTTTCCGTCTTCCCCAGGATCCCCCTGAAACGGGCGAGAGGAACCGTTAGTGCAGTTAGGGGGTTCGGGTGCCCCCACGCCCACCGCGCCCTGACGGGGACCGGGGCCCCTGCAGACCTGACCCCCGAGGGCTGCCCGTGTCACATGGGAACCTTCCATGACACGCCTGCCCACCTCTGCGTGGTGGGCGCCCTCTGCCCACCTGACCCCGCCAGCTCCTCTGCGGGCACAGGGGCGCCCAGCACAGGGCCCCGCTGCTCTGCCGCCCGGCCTCACCCCTCCCGTCCCGCCGAGCCCCAGTGACAGGGCTGTGCACTCACCGGCTCGCCGTCCCTTCCGGGGGCACCACCTCTGCCTGGTGGCCCTGGGGGTCCGGCGGGGCCCTGGGGCCCGGGCATGAGGCGTGCACCGGGGCTCTGCGCTGCAGGGCCGGCAGCCCCCTGCGGGGAGCAGAGGGCTCAGGTTGGGGGCCACACACGCTCGCTGACGCCCCCCCTCTGCACCCCCCTGCGTCCCGTCTGGGCTCAGCACCGCACAGGGGCGCACACGGGCTGGCGGTGTGGACGCCAACAGGCCTGCCCATCCGCCCCTTCCCTGCCCGCCTGGTGCTGGGGGCCGGGCCGGGGGACAGAGGGGACGGGCAGGGCCCAGAGCCCCTGTGGGCTGGGTCAGGGGGGCGGCCTCACCTCTGCCAGGCTGTCCCCGGGGGTCCGGCCGCTCCCGTCCCAGGTGGTGACTGTATCGGAACCAGGGAGGGTCTGAGCTGGGTGGGGGGCAAAGGAGGTCAGACCCCTCATGGGCGCCCACCCGGCCTGCTGCTGGCGCTCAGTGCTGCCTGCAGCCCAGCTGCCCCTCAGCACAGGCGTCAGCTCTCACACTCACCAGTGACCATACACACTCACCACACACACTCATCACTCACACTCATCAGTGACCATACACACACTCACACACACACTTGCCATACACACATTCACTCACTCATCAGTGACCATACACACTAACACACACTTATCACACACTCACACTCATCAGTGACCATACACACACTCACACACACATTCACCATACACACATTCACTCACTCACCAGTGACCATACACACTCACCACACATACTCATCACTCACTCATCAGTGACCATACACACACACACTCATCACGCACTCACACTCATCAGTGACCATACACACTCACTCACACACTTACTCACTCACCATACACACATTCACTCACTCATCAGTGACCATATACACACACACTCACTCACACTCACACACACTCAGTCACCACACAGTCACACACTCATTCACACTCACATTCACTCACACACTCACAGTGCCACCTCGCTTGCTGTGCCACCCGAGTGCCCTGCGTTGATGACAGCCCTCCCCTCTGAAAGTCACGTGTCTCCTAACAGCGAGGAGGTGTTCTGACAACACGATGGTCACGTGCAGAAAACTCAGCCTTGTCACATACGGGGTCGTAACACGCAGCCCAGCAATGTCCTCTTAGGACCCCGTGGAGGGTCCTGCCCGTGGGCCACCTCCACCCAAATCAGCCGCTGCCTGAACTGCGTGACCCGCAGCTGTGACAGACAGCACTGCCAGGCGGCGCTTGTGCGCAGCCCCGCCCCTGCCCTCACGGCCCCGCCCGCTCCGTCACAAGCCCCGCCCTCCCTCACAAAGCCCCGCCCTCTGTCACAAAGCCCCGCCCGCTCCATCACAAGCCCCGCCTCTCCCTCACAAGCCCCGCCCCTCACCCTCCCAGCCGCCTGCTGGTCCCCAGGCTGCAGGCGGCACCTCCAGCCGGTCCCACAACGGCCCCCCAACAAGAAAACGAGAGACGAACCACGCATCCACGCGGCCGCTCTGCCCACTTCTCCCGGGACAGCTCGGGCCGCCACCCACCCCACAGCCGGGCGGTGGGGGGCCCTGCAGGCGCTGCCCACCCCCCAGGCGGCAGCGCTCGTGCCAGAGCCCCCCACCCGCCACCCCCACAACACACAGCCCCGAGGGCCGGCACCTCCTAAGGAAGACACGGTGCTGTTCTCCTCCATCTCTTCGGTTCTGGAATCTCCTGCGTCGCTGCCTCCAGCCAAGGGTGGAGAGGTGACCGGGGCAGCCCCGGGGGGCCCGGGCTCCAGGGCCGCGCCCTGCACAGCGAGAGGGAAACAGCGCGTTGCTGGGCAGAGGCGGGCACCCCGAGAACGCCAGGCGGCAAACGCCAGGCCGTCTCCTCCAGGTTGTAAAGTCAGGTCTTCCCAGATTTTAAGAAACAAGAGAAGCAGCGAGCACTTGTCTGAGGCAGGACAACGTCTCAACGGCTCAGGCCGCCTGACGCTGGGGCCTCCCCCACCCCATCCCCCGACCCGGCTGCACGGGGGTCCGCACCCCGACCCGGCTGCACGGGGGTCCGCACCCCGACCCGGCTGCACGGGGTCCGCACCCCGACCCGGCTGCACGGGGGTCCGCACCCCGACCCGGCTGCACGGGGTCCGCACCCCGACCCGGCTGCACGGGGGTCCGCACCCCGACCCGGCTGCACGGGGTCCGCACCCCGACCCGGCTGCACGGGGGTCCGCACCCCGACCCGGCTGCACGGGGGCCGCACCCCGACCCGCGCCTCCCGGCCCTGCTTCCCTGGCGGCGGCCGGCCGCACGCTCACCGCCTCCTCCCCAAGTGGCTCCCCCGGCCGGTCGTCCAGGCCGCTGCCGAAGTCTCCGGACGCCTGTGGGTTTACAGGGACAGGAAGGAGCCCGTGACCCAGGGGCCGGGAGACCCGACCCAGCCACCGGGGCAGGGCCCACCCACCCGGGTGCAGGAGGGCAGGAGTGGGCGCTGGGCGTGGTGGCCGAGGGTCATCGACACGGCGCGTCCCCCGTGGAAGTCAGCCGGGCTCTGGGCCGGGCGCAGAGAACCCAGGAGGAACACGGTCCTTTCTTTCCTCCCGTGCCCCCCGTCCCCTGCGTGCAGACCTCGGGCGCGTGACAACCACCTCGCCACCGTGTCGGGGTTCCCAGGTGCAACCCTGCCCCCAGGGTTGGGGGGCGCAGGGACACTCACCCCGTCATCGTCATCCTCATCGTCATCGTCCTCCAGGCAATGCAGGGGGCTCACCCGGGGGTCCCCACGCACCCTCAGCTCCGCGATCGTGCCCTGGACGCAGAGGGACAGGGAGGTCACGGGCAAGGTGTGCAAAGTGGCCCCAACTGACACTGGCACCGCCGGAGGCTAAGGTGTCAGGGGCGACGCAGACCCGAGAGGGGCCCCTGCGTGTGACCTCAGACGCGGCGGGTCGGCCGGGCAGAACCAACGCCACCGACTTACACAACCAAAGTCAGAGGCCGAGGACAAGACGCGCCCACGGCGCTGGTGATGTGGCGGGAACGCTCGCCCAGGCGGGACTCAGAGACGAGGTTGTGGCCGTGGGGTCCCTGAGGGACATGGGGGTGGGGGAGGTGGACAAGCCAGGCGTGTCCTGACCCGTGAGGCACACAGGTCACCCGCCCCACAGGAGGCCTGAGCCCGGGGCAGGCGGCGGGGACGCAGTGACCAGGCCCTCAACGCCGGGTGCCCCGCGGCCTCTTCTGCGGGGCCCCCAGAAGGCAGAGCTGCAGGGGTGACGCCGGCTGCAGTGAGCTGTGGACCCCGGGGCTCCCCCAACCCAGGGGGGCCCCCAGCCTTGCACAGGTGACGTCCCCAGGACACGAGCGAGCAGGTTCTGGGCTGCGGTTTCTGTCTTTCATGCCGCTTTCTGAAAGGTTTTCCCTCCCAGGGACTTACGAGCGTCCTCACACTTTTTCTAGCATTTTCTGGGTTTTCCGTCACGAGAGACAGAGGCAGAGAGAAGCGGGAGGGCCCGGAGCCGTCTCCATAGTTGTGTGTCATCCGTTTTTGACGTGGTTTCGTTCCACACAGGTGGGCGGGGGCCGTGCAGGGCGGGAACCGGGCCGGGGCCCCCCGCATGGGAAGCTCACCCCAGCTCAGCACATGGGTCCCCACGGGCCGGGGCCGGGGTTCGATCCCCGGTCCCCGGGGCTGGGAAGCGAGCGCCTAACCCGCTGAGCCGTCCGGCTCCCCTCCGTAGCTTTCAGTCCACCGGGATGCGCTCCAGTGCGTTTCCCTGACCAGGGCGGGCGTTTGGGGAGCTGCGAGGTGCAGGTTTCCGCGCTCACGACGGGGCGGCACACGCACTCTGTGACGGGCGGGCGGTCAGTAGCTCCAGCCTCTGTCGCGAGGACCAAAGCGACCGGCGAGGACAATCGGCCGACCACGGGCGTGGCTGTTCAGTCCAACGTTAGGGACACTGACAGCTGTCCCCGCGCTCCTTCCCCCCACCAGGTAAGCGCACGAAGCCGCCCCAGCTGAGCGGGGCGGACGTGTCAGCCCGGCCGTCCTGCGATGCCCTGCGGCCTCCCGCTACCCGCTGACCCTCAGCCTCACGCCCTTCCTGCTCCACGCCGGCCCGGAGGTCACCGCGTGTACCCCAGAGGCACCCGGCGGGCCCTCGCCTGGGGGTCCCCTGGCCGCCTGCACGGTGCCCCCACCCCACTGCTGAGGGCGAGGTCCGTGGGGCGTGACCCCAGGAGGGGCCCGGCGTGAAAAGCCGAGAAAGCCACATGCTACGGCCCTGCCCACACCCACCCGTGTGGGGACTGGAACCTCCGACAGACGGGTCTCGCCACCCGGGCAGTGGGGACGGGAGAGCGTGGGGCCCGCCGCCCGCCGGGGGAGGGGGCTGGCGCGTTCCCAAGGACGTGGCGCGGCGGGGGCGGGGGAGACGTGACGAGGGCAAAGGCCACCAGACCCACTGCAAATACCGGGTGGACTTGGAACCGAACGTGACGAAACCCAGAGCTCTGGTTCACGAAGACCGTTTGCCGTTGCATCTCCCACGGCCTCGCCGCGTGTCACGGAGGCCGCTGCCTCCCCGGGACCCCGACATCTGGGTCCCCCACATTCCCCAGGGGTGGCCTCTGACCTGGGGGGGTGCATCCTGGCCGGGCTGTGGGGCTGGTGACCCTGTGATGGCAGAGGGGGTACGCAGCATTCTCAGGCCTGCCTCCCCCCGCCCCCTGTGCCGGTGACCCCGCGTCACCCCCGCAGCCACGGCTGTGACTGGGCCACGTCCCACGCGCCCGTTTCCTGGCTCCTGGGACCACCTGGCCTGCGTCCCGCCCAGATTCCTCCTGGGGGCTCCTGCCCGGGCATGCCCGGGCACTGCCAGCGCCTTGCCCTCCGCCTCCTCATTCCTCGGCCTTGTGCGTGTCACTTCCGGCGAGGGACAGCGTTTGTCCCGAGAGCGTCTGGGTCAGGAGCCGGTGGGTCTGGCGCGGCCACGGGGACAGGAGGGCTCTGGGGTTTGGGGGGCCGCGCTGTCCCACCCGCTCCCCGTCCCCCGGGGCGTGAAGCCCGTCCGGGGGCCCCAGCCCAGGGGGCCGGGGGCTCATTTTTACATAACGTGTGTCCATGTCTACGCTCCTCCCTGAACACGAGACGTGAACACGTGGGACCTGCCCAGCCCGGCCAGCCCGGGGGCCACGGACGAGGGTCCCGGCCATTGGTGGGCGGCTCGTCTCATACGCGAAGCGCGGCCACAGCGCGGGGATAAGCGAGCTCCCGGGAGTCGTCACCAAATCCGACTCCAGGAAGATGCACCCACGAAGCCCAGAGGGGCCGGGACTTCGCGGACAGAAGAAACAATAAGGTTCTGTGAGGACACACGGGGGCCAGGCTGGCTGAGCGTGGGGAACGCCCCCCACCTGCCCGGGGGGGCGCACTCAGGTCCCCCCACACCCCAGCTTTCATCTCTGCCGAATCCCGTCCACCACACGGCCCGATTCCTTCCCAAGAGAGCCGGGAACCCTGCACTGAGCCGAGATTGTCTCCTGTCCCCGCAGACGACACGTATGTCCTCTCACCTGGCTGGGACCTGGCCAGACACCCACACAGAAAGTCCCCGAGGCTTCCGGTCTGTGAGGACAGAGGAGCCAGACGCACCCGACTCAGCTGCACGAGACTCAGAGCCACGAGGGGATGAGGCCGAGGGCGCCGGGAGGCAGGGCCGCGGCCCGGGGCCAAGCAGAGGGCCCCCCACGCCCCCGCCTGTGTCTTTCTAACCTTCACAGACGTTGCTGGGGTGGTCAGTGCCACCGACGTCTCCCCCAGGCCAGACTGAACCACAGCAACATCCCCCAAGTGACAACCTGGGAAACCGAATGTGCAGCATTCAAAACAAAGGTCTGGGGGAAGCCGGGAGGGCTCAGTGGGTTAGGCGCTCACTTTGCAGCCCCGGAGACCGAGGATCAAATCCCGGCCCCGGCCCGTGTGGACCCACATGCTGAGCTGGGAGCTCCCCCAGTTCAGTTCTCTCTCTGTCTCTGTATCTCTTGCTCTCTGTCAAAAATAAAAAAATAAATACAAATATATTTAAAAAAAAACAAAAAAAAAACAACAAAGGTCTGGCCTCTTTCATATGCAAAGAGTTTGTGTGGGGGAAGCCAGGAGGGCTCAGCGGGTTGAGCGCTCGCTTTGCAGCCCCGGGGTCTGAGGATCGAATCCCGGCCCCGGCCCGTGTGGACCCATGTGCTGAACTGGGGTGAGCGTCCCATGCGGGAGCCCCCGGCTCGGCCCCGCCCACCTGTGTGGAACAAAACCATGTTGAAAAAGGATGACGCACAACTATGGAGACGGCTCTGGGCCTCCCCCTTCTCTCTGTCTCTCTGTCAAAAACAATAAAATAAATCTTAAAAAAAATAAAAGCTTGTATGAACCCCTAAGAAACGGTTGAACCCGTCAAAACAAAAATGCAAAGAACACTCACAGGCCAGCGACCAAGGAGAAACAAGCTGCCAGCCAACACGTGGAAGGACTGTGCACGAACAACCCGGACACGCAGACGAAGGCCCCCGCCGCCCTCGCCGCCGGTGGCAGCGTGTTTGTGCACAGATGACGTGCGGGTCTGGCGTGGCCCCGGGCGGAGGCTGAGCACAGGATGGAGGTGACCGTCCCGCTTGCCTGACGCCCGAGCTCTCGGCAGCCCCTCCCCCGTCTGCACACGGGCAGCTTCTCCTGAAAGTGTCCAAGACGCCGGGGACCCCAGCGCACTTCCCGTCTCGCAACGCCCGGGAGGTCACAGGGCAAGTTGCCAGTGAGCACAGTCCCTCCCGGGATGGGGCGACTCTTCCCGCTGATCGTGTGTGAGGATCAGAGCGGAAACAGGGCTGGGTACCGAGGTCCTGCTCCTCGGAGCCCCCAGACCCCGCGGGGGGAAGCTCAGCTTTCAGAACCCGAGCCGCCGGGACTTGGAACAACTCCCATCGACCAGCTTTTGTCTGGGACACAATCGGCGGTCTGTCCTCTGGGGGCACATTCCCGGCCGGCGCACACAGGGACCCCCGTCGGGCGGAGCAGACGGGGCGTGCGGCCGCGGTCCAGCCCCGAGGAAGCGCCGGGGAGCGTGCCCACGCGCAGCTCCCCCGGCACCCGGGGTGGCCGCCCTGTGCCCAGCACGGCTGGGGAGGGGTCACACGGAGCCGCCCAGCCGGGTGGTAAAAGGTCGTCAGCAGGATGGATGTCGGCACGGCCGTGAACCCCCAGCCGGGCCCCGCAGGTCCGTGGGCGTCGTGGGGTGCAGCCCACGCGGGGCCGCCTTGGGTTCTTAGTGTGGAACGAGGGCTGTCACTGGGCACAGTTGGGACGGTGGCCCCACGAGCAGCTCCGGAAGCCACTGCAGCCGGGAGACCCTGGCTGGGGGCGCCCGGTGTTCCTGGTCCGCGTGGCCGGGCCCTGCCCTCAGGAAGCCCCCCGCCGCCCTGTTACCTGGAACTTGTCGGGGTCCGCGGCTCCGGCCTGGGCCACAAAGAGCCCGGCGCCGGGTTCCAGCTCCAGGCCCCGGGGGGACCGCGCCAGCGGCAGCCTCTGGAACTCCTCACAGCCCACGAAGAGCGTCGCGGCCTCGCCGTCCACGCTGAGCGCGAAGCGGGCCCACCCGCCGGCGAAGGCGGGCAGGCGGAAGCTGGCGGCGGTGTGCGTGCGGGCCGCGCCCGGCTCGCTGTAGAGCAGCTGGACGTGCTGGTGGCCGTCACGCACGCCCGACAGCTTCACGCCCACCGAGACCAGCGCCTGGGCCGCGTCCGTGATGGCGAACAGCACGCCCGCGGCCTCGGTGGCCGGCCGCACGTGGAAGAGCAGCGAGAAGTCGCGGAAGAACGGGCTGGGGAAGTGGAACCGGGCCGCCTGGCCGCTGTTGGCCTCTGGGCCGAAGACGTAGGCCGGCCCCACGTCGGGGTCGTCGATCCGGGTGACCTGCTGGGGCAGGGGCTCCCCGAGGAGCTGCGGGAGCCCCACGTCCACGTCCGCGCTCGCTGCGAAGAGGAGAGAGACGCCTCAGGAGGCTGCAGGCAGGGAAACTGAGTCACGCCCGCGGACGTGGCCGGCAGCCCCACGTGGTTGTGTGAGCGTGCGAGTGTGAGTGCGCCCAAACCCGCGGGGCACACAGCACCAAGGGGGACGCTGATGTGTCCGTCACAGGTGCCCTCTCTGGGAGGGGGGTGCTGACTGTGGGGTCCGTGTCTGGGGGTGGCAGGGAAGTCTCTGCACGGCCCCCTCCATCTCCCCGTGATTCTGAAACACTCTTTAAAAAGGGCTTTTTAAGTAAATCAGTTTTAAGTAAATCAGGCACATGGCAAAACGTCAGCAGGTATCGCAACACCGACGTCGGAGGCAGGATCCAGGGTGAATGCTGTTCAGTGGGACTCAGGGGACGACACTTTTCACGCTCCCGACGGTCCCTGTCCCACCCGGTGCCCCCCAGACACATGGAGAAAAGGGGGCGTCCTCACTCAGGACGCCTGCCCCCCTCAGCCTCCTGCAAGCTTAGCACACACCTGCGGTCGCCCAGGGCCTTCCGGGCCCCACAGAGAGGGGCACCCAGCTGCCGCCTGGTGCTCACAGCAGCGGCCACCACGGAGCCCGCCCTGATGCTCTGCAGAGCCCCTCGGGGGCCGGCGGGCACGGTGACACTCAGCACGCTGAGCGCCTGGAGCTGCCCCATGTGGCCGGGTGGAGGCACCGGGGACGGGTGACACGTTCAGGTCCAACCTGACTCCCACCCCACCACCCACGGGCCTCAAGGGACCGTTTCTGCCGACCAGGAAGGGGAGACGCCCGAGGACGCGGGACGCGGCCCCGAGGAGCAGCTGTGCCCCAGTGCCCACGTCAGGCTCGCACGGGGGGCTCGGCCGGGGTGCAGGGGACGAGCAGGACATGGCGGTGTCCTGCACAACCGGAGGGGACGGAGGACCAAGTGCCAGAACCAGGCGCTGCCCGCGGGGCCACAGGCAGACGGCAGACACGGGGGGAGGAGCCCCCGTGTACACGACGTGTGACCCCACTCGTGCCCCCGCTGTGCCAGGCAGGACGTCCCCACTGCGCCGTTCGGCACCTGTACTGTCACTTCACATGCGGCGACGGCCCTTGGATGTGACCCCGATGCAACCCACCCCCTAAAGCCACCCCCTCCAGAGGCGGCCAAGTGGTGACCAAGGACGAAGCATGGGAAGGACCCTGGTGGTGGGCGATGGATGGGGGTCCTGAGTTGGTGGCCTCCATGGAGACCCCGGGGGGGGCCCTGAGGCACCTTCTTGGAGCCCAGGGGGACGATTTCAGATTCCAGCCCCCAGGAGCTAAAGGAAGACACCTGCGTGGTCGCCACCAGGTCCTCGTCCTCCACCTGGAAACCGCACGCCCATGGGGGAGGCGGCCCCCCAGGCTCAGCCCCTCACAGCGCGACCGTGAGCTCCCTCCCGTCCCCCCCAGTGTGGGGGCCTCGCTCCCTTTCCTCTGGGACCCGAGGGGCACGGCCCCCAGGCGGCGAGACCTTGCCGGGGTCCCCAACAGTGAGCTGACCCCCAGCCCCAGCCCCC
>PVKE010052816.1:0-10224 GCA_004027555.1 Craseonycteris thonglongyai
AATTTTTGAGATTACATTTTTTTTTTCTGAAAGTTCAGAATTGTCCCATAAAAATTAGTCATTTTTGTGTGAAGTCATGCTTGTAAAACATTTTTACATTCTATTTCACTTCCAGATCCATTGGTTGGACCAGACTTGGTACATTAGCTGGAAGATAACATTCGAAAATGTTGCCATTAATGAGCTCTTATGCAGGAGAATGTGCAGGACAGTTATGCAGGAGCCACAGAACTTGACGGTTCTCTGGTATTCCTTTCTTTCATAAATTTCCTTTAACACTGGGGACACATGAATAATGAAACCACTTGGTAAAAATGTCTGCATCAATCCAACTGTTACTCTGTGCATGATAATCAACAGGAAGGTTAGTTATGCCTTTAGATTTTATTTTTATTGTTTTTTTTGTTTTTGTTTTTGTTTTTTTGACACAGACAGAGACAGACAGAGAGACAGAGAGAAGGGGGAGGGCCCAGAGCAGTCTCCATAGTTGACAGCATTAGTTTTCCATATAGTTTCACTCCACAGGTGGGCGCGGGGCTGCGCAGGGTGGGAACTTGGCCGAGAGGCTCCTGCATAGGCCCCAGCAAGAATTGAACTGGGGTGTGTTCCCACCCCAGTTCAGCATATGGGTCCACCTGGATCGAGGCCAGGATTTGATCCTTGGGCTCCAGGGCTGCAAAGCGAGCTCTTAACCCGCTAACCATCCCAGCTTCCCTAGTTATGCCTTTAAGGCACCTTGGTTGAGCAAATTTGCCAACCACACACAACTTTACCTTATAATTTCCCAATGCATTTGCATAAACAAGCACAGTTATACTTGTAAGCTCTTTATTTAGCTTGAACTTATGAGCTACCTTCTTATTACCACCAGTCAAAGTAGAATTAGGCAGACACTTCCACAGGAATCCAGTCTCTTTGCATTACAAATCTGCTCTGGGGTCAGGCCATTTTCTGCAACCAATTCACTAAACTTGTCAGGAAATGAAGCTACAGCCTCAAAATCAGCTGATTTCTGCTCACCTGACAAGTCCAGCTACGGATGCCACGATGATGCTTGAATGAGATAAGCCAGCCACTTGGAAATGAACACTGACTTTCAATATTTATTTTCTCATGGGATTCTGTTCCTTTTTCCTGCAACACTAGTCCAGAAATACAACCACTCTCAGACCTTTTCAGCGAAAACCACTCATACAGGGCCTGGTCAAGCACTTTCTGTGTATGAAGAGTATGACACTTCTCCACATCTTGTCACTCTCTGATTTAACATGAAACTCATTTACCTTCTGAGACTGAGCCTTAATGTCATAGATTGTTGATGAACCAACATTAAATTCTTCCATGAGCACTGAACGACTCACCTTTCTCAAGCCTCTTGCATATTTCCATCTTCTACTTGAGGGTAAGCACTACGCGCTTACGCTTACTTGGGACCTGTTTCAGCATACTTGGGGGTGGGTGAGAACACAACATTTGAATAATAATGGATCCCAACAGATGGATATGTTTAACATGGTGAGTTGGCAGAGTGGGAGACAAATGTGTGGTGCTGAAGGGTAGGTGCGAGGCATGACAAGTTTAAACATACAAGTCGGTTAGAAATTAATTTTATTTTAATTTTTATTTAAAGTATTATTTCTTTTTTTTTTTTGCCAGTTTGAGAGTGTCAGTTGCTCAAGTTCCAATGAACAGAGAGTCTACTGTATATTGTAAAATGATTACTATCGTAGTGATAGCCAACACCTGAAACACATCATATACCATTTCTTTTTGTGGTGAGAACACTTAAGATTTACTCTCTTAAGTGTAAACTTTCAAGTATATAATACAATGTTAACTATAGTCACCATACTTGCTCTATAACTGGAAGTTTGTACCCTTTGACCTACCTGCCCATTCCCCCAACCCTCCCAGCCCCTGGCTTTTTTAGATTCCATATATAAGTATTATCATACAGTATTTGTCTTTCGATGTCTGACTTATTTCATGTAGCATAACGCCCTCAAGTTCCCTCCATAATATCAAAAATGGCAGGTGTTTCTTCTTTCTTATGGCTGAATAGAATTCCATTGTGTATGAGTAGATGTACCATATCTTCATCCATTTATTTGTTGATGCACACTTTGGTCGTTTCCATGTCTGGATTATTGTGACCAATGCTGCTGCAGTGAACATAGGGTGCAGATACTTTTTCGAGTTCCTGTTTTTATTTCCTTGGAGTCTATACCCTGCAGTGGGATTGTTGTGCCATCTAGTAGTTCTATTTTTAATTTTTCAGAAATCTCCATAATGTTTTCCATAGTAGCGGCACCAATTTACATTCCCACTAACAGTGAACAAGGGTTCCCTTTTCTTCACATTGTTGACATCACTTGTTATCTCCTGTCTTTTTGATGATAGCCATTCTGACAGGTATAAGGTGGTACCTCGTTTTGGTTTTGATTTACATTTTCCTGATGATTAGTGATATCCAAGCACCTTTTCATGTGCCTGCTGGTCATGTGTATATCTATTTTGGAAAAATGTTTATTCACTTCTGTTCATTTTTAAATTGGATTATTTGGAGGTATTTTTGTTTTTGTTTTTTTGTTTTTTTTGCTATTCAGTTGTATGAGTTTTTTATACAAAAAATACAATGAATGCTTAAATAAAAATTTATTACAGTAAAAGACACATTGCCATTAATCCCCCTCAGAATATTGCCCCTTGCTTTGAACACACTTACTTTTGTGAGTGTCTTTGGTTGTGCTGTGTGGCTGCCTCAATGTCCTAAATCAATTCAAAACGTTTACCTTTCATGGTCATTTTGACTTTGGGGAAGAGCCAGAAGTCTCACGGTGCCAGATCTGATAAGTAAGGTGGATGAGGACACGCCGAACTGTTTTTATTAATATCTGACAGAAATTGGTGTACCAGAATTGATGTGTGACATGGAGCATTGTCATGATGGAGAATGAAACCATTCGCCTACTTCTCCAACAGTTATGAAGGAGGACTTGCAGAACTGCTTCAGAAAGTGGCAAGAACACGGGCTAAGTGCATTCGACGTGAGGGGGCATATTTTGAGGGGGATTAATGGCAATGTGTCTTCTACTGTAATAATTTTTTCATTTAAACATTCACCATATTTTTTTATCACACCTGTATATCTTGAATATTAACCCCTTGTCAGACGTTATATACCCCCTTAATAGGGGCAGGGGAGAAAGGGCCCTGATGGGAAAACAAATGACTTTTTTTTTTATTTTTTATGACAGAGAGAGAGAGAGAGAGAGAGAACTGAACTGGGGGAACTCCCCAGTTCAGCATATGGATCTGCACGGGCTGGGGCCGGGATTCGATCCTTGGTCCTCGGCGCTGCAAAGTGAGCACTTAACCCACTGAGCCATCTCAGCTTCCCCACAAATGACTTTTAGGAAAGATAAATGGGCCCTTAGAAGAATAGATGGGAGATGTGTAAGTTTTGTGATAATGTCTGTTCAGATGATTTTTTTTAGGATTTATTTTTATTGTTTTTGACAGAGACACAGACAGAGACAGAGAGAAGGGGGAGGGCCCAGAGTAGACTCCACAGCTGCACATCATTAGTTTTCTACATAGTTTCATTCCACAGGTGGGCACAGGGTTACACAGTGCAAGAACCGGGCCGGGACCCTCCTGCATGGGAAGCTTGGCCCGGTGGAACCAAATTGGGGCCCAACCACACGGGAAGCACACCCCATTTCAGCATATGGGTCCACACAGGCCGGGGCTGGGATTCAATCCTTGAACCCTGGGGCTGCAAGCAGAACACTCAACCCTCTGAGCCATCCTGGCTTCCCCTGTTCTGGTGATTTCTTATCTGGGTCTCAGATCAATCTTCTCTGGTTGCAAAACCCCCAGGGAGCAGCTTTATGACATTTGAATTCTTTTGGGAGACTGTGATCTTAGTTAGATAAGAGGAAGTTCAGAAAAAAGCCTCTTCTTGCATCTGTTATTCTCAAATATCTTTAGCTCAAGAGATGTCAGTTTGGCTCAACGGGTTAAGTGCTCTCCTTGCAGCCCTGGGGTCCAAGGATTGAGTCCCAGCCCCAGCCTGTGCAGACCCATATGCTGAATTGGGGTGTGCTTCCCATGTGGGAGTCCCTAGTTTGGCCCCCAGCTTGGGGGGCGTGCCTCCCAATTGGGAGGCCTAGGACACAGTTTCTTCCCTGCAAGGTCTCCCGCCCACCTGTGTGGAATGAAACTATGTCAAAAACTGATGACATGCAACTATGGAGGCTGCTCTGGGCCCTCCCCCTGCTCTCTGTCTGTCTGTCTCTCTCTGTCAAAAATAATAAAATCTTTAAGAAAATCTTCAGCTCAAAATAATCTTTATGACAAGTGGTATGTTTTATACTCCTCTAATCATTACAGGATGAGGCTGGAGGGCACCTGTCGGTGTTCTAGACACCTCCTAGGCTGCCCTTCCTGGCTGGGGTTGGAGCACTTAGGGGCCTCTCTCTGCTTCTTATCAGAGTTTGCTCAGGGCTAAGCTGGAGTGTTCCATCCCCCCATCCCAGCCCCTCCCACAGGGTATCACGATGGGATGGCTGCAAGTTGCACTGGGGAACCTCATCCACAGGTGACTGAAGCTGGGCTGCGGTGGCCAGTGGGTGGCCAGTGGGTGGCCACTGCTGGGCTGGGAAGGTCCACTCAGGCCATTCCTATGTCTGGGGAAGCTGACTACTTTCCCTGCTCTCCCCATGAGGTCAGGGTCTCCCAGGGTGGAGAATGGGCCAGGTCCCCCCTGTAGACCTGATTCTGATTCTCATAGCGAACCTTTATCTAACACTACCCTCCTCTACATGATTATACTGTCAAGATTCTGAAATGAAGCACAGGGACTCCAAAACCAAGCAGTTTGCATTTATTGAACAAAAATGTTACCCCTCCTATTTGGTACTATTTAACTATTTTAAGTTTTAAACACAAATGAAACCTCCCAGCTGTCACACAGAGTGGCAGAATTGAAGGCACTCGAGTGCTGTTTCTTTGTCTTTACAGTCACTGTGCTATCCTTGTTCATTCAGAACCCATTGTTTAAATACAGAGTATCTTTCCTCAAGAACAGGAGCCTGGAACCACATTGAGAGCACAGATGGTGAAGATCCATGTTGTAGCTCTGTCTCTGCATGTGTTCTCTGAATGAACTTGTGTGTAGAATACAATCTTTGTAAATGAATAAACAATGAAAGGTGCTAATTTGAAGCTTGTTTTATTTATTATACAAATCCAACAGTAATTGTAGCAATTGTTTAGAACTTTGGCCAATAGAAGACTTTTTCAAGAGGAGTATTTCCTCACTGACGTGGTTTACAACAGCCAGCACAAGATAAGAATAAAAGGCAGATAGGTTTTTATCCTATTTGATTATTGTTTTTAAATTCTCTGCATACAGTGTCCCCTTTGTTGCCTGGACTCGGGGTATATAGCTCCTACTATTCTGACCTGTATATGCCACTGGCACAAGCTGCCCCCACCCTCGTGCCCCCTCCAGCCTCATCACATGTCACCCTTGAGCCAGAAGCTAGCTGGCCACATGGCTGAAGTGTTGGGTCCCAGGGCTAGGCTGGCCACGCGCACCATTTTAAATGGGACAGTACCGTTTTTTTCATATTTTCCAACCTTTCTGTCATTTTAATATAAATGTCAATTTTGTCCCATTTTAATTTTTTATTTAAAAAATGCCGTTGTTTATTGATCATAAGGCTCTGTGCTAATCGATGCATGAAGTCAAACTACCGGTGTGATGAAAGAGGAAGCTCCATTTACTTTATCCAGTCAGGACCAGTTTTCTTGAGCTAGTGAGGATCAGACACCCCGACCTTGCTTGTCTGCAGCGGTGGGGAATCCACGAGGTGGTCACCAAGCCCCATTCAGCATGTGGGAGCCAGGAGGGTCTCGGTGCACATGAGCTACTGCAAGGGCTCACCTGGCTGGTTGCTCCCATCAGGTTAGGGGTGTGGGACACAGCAACTGTGTTATTTCTACCATCATTCTACCCATAGAGATTCTTTCTGCCCTACACTCAGCTTCATTCAGACTTTTAGACTCCTTTCGGTTCAGCAGGCTGTTCGCTCATTACAGCTGAACTCTCCAGTGGGACATGAGCATGTACCGCTTGTGACAGCGCTGGGGGGCTCATGCCTTCTTTTTATCTGTTTGGTGTGTTTATGGCGTTTTGCAGTCTGGCCACTGCAGTCCTGCACTAGTGTTCAGTGTGGTGCGCCAGATATTTTTACCACTCATGTGACATTTGTAAGTATTTCATTGACATTTGTATTACTTATGAGTGCCTTTTTTTCATTTTATATGCAGTAAATTAGTGTTGTTCATTTGTGCCCTTTTTCCATGTTCTTTTGTAGTGAGTTTAGGTCATTTTTTAGGTCTCTTATAGCTTAAAAATCTAGATGAAGTGCTAAGACAATGAGGGCTGTGTTAGTTATAAAACAAAACTGTGTCATGGAGTGTGACATTTTATGATAAGGGGTTGAAAGATTGATATTTTCTGCATAAGGTTATTTTATTGGAGAAATATTCATAGTACAATTGTGGTGAAATACACCCCCGCTCTATGCCTACCTGTATTTTTGCATGTGTTCTGTCACTGAAGAATAATTGTTAGCTCAGTATGTTCCTGTAACATAACATTTGCTGCCTTACTTTTTCAAGATTACGGAATATTACATAACCCTGTCCCGTTTCATCATCCCAATATCCCATTTCTGTCTCCAGGAAGTATGGTCAGCCTACCCAGGCTGAGACCACTTCCTGCTTTCTCTGGCCTTAAGACCTCCCTGCGCCTGACTCCGCCCCACCCCTAGGCCTGGCCCTGCAGTTCACTGGAGACAAGCTCTTAGAGGTAGTCCAAGTGGAAAAGCTGAGGTTGTGAGAGGGAAGGAAACGCCCCTGGTGGGGAAGCTGAGGGTAGGATCCTGACCCAGCTCCGAGCCCCTTTGGTAACTGCTCAGACCCAGCGTGGCTTCCCTGGGACAGTCAGGCAGAAGGAAGGGGAAGAGGGGTCAGCACTGATTTGCAACTCATGTGAAGAGGCCCCCGCTGCCTCACACACAGAGCAGGCCCACCTATAGGATCCTAGGACTCAGGGAGACCCCTTCCGTGCCTGTCCATGCGGCAGCCCTGCCCTTCCGGCATGGAGCGCTTCTCCCTGGGAGAGATGAGGCCAGGAGCACAGGGGGACGAGGGGTCTTGGTCAGACCCCAGACACTTCACCTGAGCAGTGGGGTTGGGTCTTGAGAAGAGACATCTTTCACCCACCTGGGTCCAGGAGGCACTAGAGGACGTGAGGTCCAGCCCTCAAGAGTCTGATGGGACTGCAGGTGGCAGCCCTGCTTTCACCTGGTGTGAGAATGCGTTGAGTCAGGTGACAGGAGCTGGGCTAGAAATAGAGCTGGTGGGGTGCCAGGATGGCTCAGTGGTTGAGTGCTGGCCTTGCAATCACGAGGCCCGGGGTTCAATTCGCAGCCCTGGCTGTGCCCTTCCATGCTGAACTGTGGCACACCACTGGTAACCACCGGACGGCAGCAAAGGTACTCATTTCCCACGTGGGAGGCCCCTGGCCCAGGTCCCGCCCGGTGCCCCCCCCTCCCCCGCCAACCTGTGTGGAACAAAAGTTGAAAACTGATGACGCACAACTAGAGGCTGCTCTGGGCCCGCCCCTGCCCTCACCTTCTCTCAAACAGTAAAATAAATCTTAAAAAAAAAAAAAAAGAAATAGAGCTGGTGGAAGGGGTGAGGGTTAGCCAAAGGTCCACTCCTGATGCTCAGAGAAGAGGCCTATCCTGACGGTGCTGCAACGCCCGGCTCCCTACCCATCCCTGCAGCCCCCAGCCTGCTTGGGCAGGCCAGCTGGGATTTGGGCAGGAGGTGCCCTTCCTGGCCATCCGCTCACAGCCGGGTCCTGTCTCGCTGACCCACACACACGCTGAGGCAGGGCAGAAGACGATGGTGCTGTCCTGTTTCCAGCCTAGTCCTGTGTCATCAGCTGGGGCTCCTCTAGGGGACCCTTCTGGAAACTCTCACCGCCCTATCAAACGTAGCCCCGTTCTACTCTTGACTTGCCCTTCCTCACGGACAGAAAACTCATTAGCCCCCCAAAGCCCAGCACTGGCCCTAGCTGTGCCCAGAGGAGCTTTCTTCTTTTGGAGCTGGCACCGCTCTTCCTGGGACTCCCCTTGGCTGGCCCAGCCCCAGACTCTCCTTCCTGTAAGGGCAGAAAGCTCTTCCCGCCTAAGTTCTTTGGTTGGCCTAACAATGAAACTGACCCAAGACAGATTGACAGGAGAAAACCAAGTGTTGTGCGTGTCAACAAAAACACATCCAGCCTAAGAAAGAGTTTATTTGAGTCCAACTGACGACAATTGCTGCGAAGCAAAATCTCAGAGAATTGAGATAATGCTCCAGAAAATGGCAGTTTTGTCACTTATTTAAAAATTAAAGTCAAAGGAAGAGGGTTACAGGAAATTCATTTGTGGGAGATTAAGGGGGTGGAAGAAAGCGAAGCGGGGAAATCTCTGGGATTGCATACAAAGTAAATTGGAGAGACAGGTACTTCCTTTGCGTTGGTGGGTGCAGGAGAGTTCCTAGTTAGCATTTTATAGCACACACATAATCAGGAATCAACGTAACAGTGAGGATGTTTCCTGCTCCGGTGCACTGGGTGTCCTGGGGGGTCCAGGAAAAGGGGCTGCTCTGACATTTCAAGGGTATGTTACCTTAGATGCAAAAGACAATAGGCTCACTTGAGATGGAGTCTTCAGGAAGCTATGGGCTAAGGATGTGACCACCGGCCGTGGCCCACCTTAGTTAGGGATTTTTATGGTCAGACCATCTTTAATGGCTAGTTTGGGTCTCTTGAGTTTTCAGGGCCTGCCATGCTGGCCTCCCGTGAGCTTGTTAGGTTTAGTAGGGGCCCTTTTTTCATCCACACATCCCCCATCAATCCAAAGGATGGATTGATAACCAAATTTTTGGTTGGATATAAGGTGCCATGATGCTAGGAAGGCTCCTTCCAAGGAATTCAGTGTCATCGTCGGTCTGGCTGAAATGTTAGACCACTAGGGATGGGGCACCTGAGACTTAGAGATAAGTCTAAGGTGATGATGCCAATCCCTTGGATGGCATCATGCCAAATTTATTTCTTTCAAAAGGAAAGGCAGGTATATAGCAGGCAGTCAGGTCGTAGGGGCCTTCATTAAGTAAAAAACACATTGGATCATTTTTATCCTATAAGAGCTTATGATCAAGGTTTGCTGTGTCATTTTTTTTGTATCTAGCATAGCATTTACTTATAGTTTGAAGGCACACTATACACCTCTTAAGTTTTCACAATTTAACCACAAGATGGGTTTTTATTTACTGGTGGTGTTGTTATTATTTTAATATAGCTCTTCGACTTTCTATTGGTAGCAGTTAAGAGTCATTCATTACTGATTCCTGTTAGTTGTGCAATAGGGAAACTTTTAGGTTTGATCAGGGCTAAGGCTACAAGAACATAATAGTGTAAATTATAATTACCATCAAAAGTGTTTTTTTCCAGAGGCCAGAAGGACAGTAGTAAGTTTTTATAAAAAGTAAATTTTCTAAGTCTCAGCAACCACTATAGAGGGCTGATTTTTTGTTTGTTTGTTTGTTTGTTTAGGCACTTTAGCTTCTATCTGAACTAACATAGTCTTCGTTGAGTTTGGGGATAACTATGTTCTCATAATTGAGTTCTAGCATTTATACATAAAATTCCTTTCAATTTTACTGACCTACCATTTCACTTGTCTTTCTTAGTTTGTCTCCTTTTTCTCATTTAGAAATAATCAACTTATTAGGACAAACCTTTTCCTTCTTTTAGAAACATATATACATCCTTTTATTTTTCTTTCTATAATAATATTTCTAAAAGAGAAACCATAAAAATAGTATTTTTGATAATATAAAAGATATCTTATATATCTTCAGTAATTATTAACAGTTGGACTATATAAGAACAGGGTTTGGGGGAAAGCCGGGACGGCTCAGCGGGTTGAGCACTCGCTTTGAGGCCATGAGGACCGAGGATCGAATCCCGGCTCCGGCCCAGGCAGGACCCACGTGCTGAACTGGGGAGTTCCCACAGTTTGGTTCTCTAACTGTCTCTGTCTCTGTCTCTCTCTCTATCTGTCAAAAAGTAAAATAGAAATAACTATGCACTGA
>PVKE010052817.1:0-10222 GCA_004027555.1 Craseonycteris thonglongyai
AAGACTGCCCCTGATCTTCTGGAGGGGCTTTGGATTCTGAGGTGTGCATTGTGTTTGATGTGGTTCTTTTTGCTTTACGCATGAGTCTGTTTTCCCTCTGGGGGTTTGCCGATCAGATGGGCTTCTCTTTATTTTTTCTTTTGGACTCAGTTGTGGGAGAAGGAGATTTTGGGAGAGGGTTGGGGGAAGCAGACAGCTTGTGTGTCCTGGGGCACTTCAGGTTGCTGTCTTAGCTGTTAGATAGAAGGGTAGTAAAGGTGTGGTCAGGGGTGGGGGCATGTGAGTAGGAGCTAGGGCGGGCCTGAGACACAATAGCAGATTCCTCTTTCAGCAGGAGGGCTGGTGGTTCAGTGGGGGCGGGGCGCAGGAACTCTGGTCTTTCCTCCTCCTGGCTGCCCCTCCTTCAATCGTATCTGTAAGCCACGCCCGCAGGGCAGCACTTGGATGGGTTGGGGCTTGGCAGAGGCCCCGGTCTGCCGCGCAGTCCCGTGCGCAGGCAATGACAGCACGGCCACCCGGTCAGCAGCCCAATTGCTCCCGCGGGCTTCAACGCCCCAGAGGCCTGGTGGGCGGGACAACAAAAGCCCAGCTGCATGCTGGCGAGCAGGCAGCAGTGCTGCAGGAGCCTGGCGGGCAGGACGCCAAAAGCCGGTCTTGTGTGCAGGCAGAGGTGCTGCAGCGGCCTGGTGAGCAGGTCGCCAAAAGCCTGGTAGTGCGCTGGCAAGCAAGCAGCGGCACTGCAGCGGCTCGGTGGGCGGGACGCCAAAAGCCCAGCTGCGCACTTGTGTGCCGGCAGCGGCACCGCAGCGGCCTGGTGAGCGGGGCACCAAAAGCCCAATTGCGCGCTGGGAAGCAAGCAGCGCCACTGCAGCGGCTCAGTGGGCAGGGCGCCGAAAGCCCTGTGCGCACAGGCCGTAGCTCGGGCGGCAGCCGCTCTATGCTCCCGGCTCTGTTGAGACGACGGGATTCACTCCAAGCACGTCCAATGCAGCTATGCCCACTCAAGCCCCAGCCCTCACTCCAAGAGCCCTGTCCTCAGGAGGCGCTCCCTCACAGTCAATCTCCTCCGTAAATCAGGGGTGCTGAGCCGTTGTGGGCTGGTGCCCTGCTCTCACCCCGCCCGCCGGGAAGTGCAGCCGCCCTGCTCCACAGTCCCTGTTCCACTTTAGGCTCTGTGATCTGATGAGGGCACTGTGTGCTGTCCCTTGAGATCTGATGTTAAATTGTCCACAGTCTTGTGGGGCTTCCACGCTCCCTAGGTCTCAGCTTCCAGCCCGCCCTCGATCCAGCTTCACTTTGACCATAGTCCCCCAATCCCCCTTTGTTTTTGCCAGCCCCGGGCCGTGCTCCGAGTCTCTGTCCCCGAACCGCTGCTTCCTTTTCCCTCTCCCGCTCTCCCTTTTTTTTTCTCTAACCTTTCGGTGTTGTTCTGCGTTGTGTGGTTCTCTTAGTTGAGGTTTCTTCTCAGGGTGTCCCCTGTGGATTCCCCTCTGTTCACAAGGCCCTTCCCAGGCAGTTATCGGTGTTCTCCTCTCATGCCACCATCTTTGATCCCTCTATTTGTCTGTCTTCTTCTTTTAAGAGATTTATTTTATTGTTTTTAACAGAGAGACATAAAGATAACGAGAGAAGGGGAAGGGCCCAGAGCAGTCTCCATAGTTGTACGTCATTAGTTTTTCAACATAGTTTCATTCCACACAGGTGGGCGTGGAGCTGTGCAGGGCGGGAATTGGGCCAGGGGCCTCCTGAATGGGAGGCACACTCCTGCGAGCCAGGGCCAAACCTGGGGCCTCCTACATGGAAGCTTGCTCTGGCAGGAACTGAATTGGGGCCCCATCCACATGGGAAGCACATCACAGTTCAGCATATGGGTCCACATGGGCCGGGGCTGGGACCAGGCTGAGATTTGATCCTCAGACCTCAGGGTTGCAAAGCCAGTGGGTTGAGTGCTCAACCTGCTGAGCCATCCTGGCATAACTGAATCTGTATCTTCTGGATGGCATTCTCTATCCCTTATCTTTCAGTATGTTTTTCCCTGTTTACTCTGCCTCTGTTGGCTTTTTATTTCTATTTATTCAGCCTCTTAGTCAGAAAAGAGACAGTAGACTTCTGTTTCCTCAGAGAACCTATGCAAGTGGCCCTTATGCTCATTAATCTCTTGGGAAGCAAATTTATGCTTTGTATTTCCAACAGACATGCACAAGTCAAAGTCCAATTTCCTTTATTAGATTCTAGTAAGCATCTATGTAAGTATAGTCTGATGGGGTGAGGAAGGAATCATTTATATTATTTGTTTTAAGAGCTTATTGATGGCAAGAGGCAGAATTATCTAGCCTTAACCAGCTAAAGCAAAGCAAAGAAATCATTGGCTCACACAGCTGGGAAGAAAACACAAGTCGTGTGAGTTTCAATCATGAATACATCTAACGTTCTCTCTTCTGTGCACGCTTGGTTGTTTCTGTCATTCTTTTCTATGGCAGATGACCTTATTTCATTTGGTAGGGGGAAGGGCTGGGGGTGTCAGGCATAAGGCCACAGAATGCTGCAGATTTACCGTAGCCTAGCCACCAATTCCAAGAGGAAAGAGAGCCCCCTCACCCCAATCCTAGCATCTATATATACTATCTCAGGAAAGGACTCCCATTCACCTTGCATGGGATATGGGCCTGCTTCTAGCACCAGCTCAAGGGGCAAGGTGATGGGGTGCTGCCTTTGGCCAGGCCTGAGACAGAGAAACATACTGGAAGCTCAGTACATGCCTGTTTTCTCATTCTCAGTCATTCTGAACCAATGCAAAACACACAAAAAACTAAACTCCCAGGTACACACTACTAAGAGTGTTACTCATACCAATGATGTTGCACTTCTCTGGAGGCAGTGAGTTTTACCATATCCACATTCCCCTTGCCCTTCTCTCACCCTCCACACCCCGCCCACTCCAGAGAACACATCATATATGAGTGAATATTAACACTAGGTTTGGCCATCTCTTTTTCCTCCTGAAAGCAAAATAAGGAAAAATGAGGTCATTCTAACTCCTCACTAACTAGCAAAGCAATTTTAGGGGCAGAGACTATGACATGAGATGTCAGAGCATTAACCTCTTGGTGTTCTTTCTGGAAGTTCCACTGTTGTTTTGTGTGGATTCCTTGACATCCAGGCAAAACCCACCCTCTAACACTTGTAGGGGCAAAAGTTAAGTTAAAAAGAGATGATTAAAAAGAAAAAAAGGAAACATAATTCCTTTTAGCCTTGTGAGGGCAACCTAGTCTTCAACCTTTGGAACATTCCAGGGCCCTCAGGGACATACTCCATTTCATAGCTTTGGTTTGCCTTTCAGATGCCTGACCATGATGGATGATGAAACTAGAAGGGCATGTATTCACCAGGCTATGGGGCAGCCTCGAGTGCCATGCTGAGGAGCTTGGACTACCTTAAGGTCACGGTGTGGCATCGGGAGGTCTTAGTGGAGTAAGGTTGTTCACTTTGCTCTTTGAACCCATTGCTGTGGTCTGGTACTGCGGCCTTGGTAAACTGCTCTTAAAAAACTGTATTTTAATTTATCTGCCTTAAGTCTTTGTTACTGTACTTTTACGATAGAATCATCTATGGGTCCATATTTGCGTATGTGATACAAATAAGCCTGGCATTGAGGGAAAGGACAAAAGAGAAAGGACTGGCTGGTTTATCATCCAAATCCCCATGTTACTGTAGACTAGCAGGTAGATTGTGGATTAGGCAGAAGGCTGGGAGGTAGAGGTGGGTGGCCAGTGACAGGAAAATTCATGATGGTTTTAGGATTCTGTGAAGGATCCAGAGGTTAAATTGGAACCAAATATGTACTGAAGTTAAGATGGAGCATTTTGATTATTTAAGAACATTATGATTTACAGAGCTAGGGAGGTGATTATTGATGTTTCAAGTTTACATATACAACATGAATATATAACTTAAGTTGAAAGGCCACATACCTGGAAAACTAGGTTGGCGTTTTCATGCATTCCAAATATTTCTGGGTCATCTATCAAAGGCAGATTTTCAATGTAGTCTTTATACTCTTGTAGGCTGTCAGTCAAAGGTGCAAAATAGATACCTGTTATTGAAAACAGAGAGCAAATATGTTTCAGATGGACTAGCTTTGTATTGCCAAGTACGGTACTTCTCTGCCTGGTTCAGATGGTGGCTATAATCAGATGCCCTGTGTAAAAACAAGGACTGTTTATCCCAAGCCTCTGTGCTGTGTCTAGTTTCTTTGACTAGTGTCCTAACCTTTCAGGGTGTCTCCTTCAGAACATTTCAAGATTCTAGAATCCAGGGATGACTGAAAAATAACTTTGAAAACACATTTAGATAGATTATTATTTCTTTTCTAAATAATTCAAAGTGGTTAGTGCATGGTAGATATTTTTGTGCTGTTACAACCAAACTAGTTTTGAAGATGGTCAAACATGGGGATAGAATGGGCTTGGGGACTGGGTTTGTGAGGACTGGACACAGAGAACTCTGGGCTGAAAAACTGACAGATGCTGTCAGTGACTTCTTAGAAAAGGTGTTTTCTAAAATGTTGAAAAAAGTCATTCACCTGATTCAGAATATTTATAATTGGCTTCTAATGTTTCAGGAGAAAAAAATCTTTTCAAGACAGTACGAAGGCATCTCTGATCCCAGGCATCTGTAACTCTACCGCCATATGTAATTTCACCTGCAAAGGAAAAACAATATTGTTTAAAATATATTATTGTTTGTTTCTTATTGATATACATATTTCAATTGTATTACACATTTATCTGATACTGAGAGTGGAAATAACACTCTCAGAGTTTCCTTCCACTGCCGCTCAAAGAGAATAAAAGTCATTTTTTAAAAAGCAGAAAAAAATCTAGAATATGTACTCTACCCTAATTATTTTTTTTCCAATAACTGAAACTAAAGCCACTGAGCTCTGTTTGCATATCTTTTCTTCATGTTTTTTTTTTCTTTTTCTTTAGAATATTGATTTTGGGTCTTATCCCATCATAAACTGTGGTGTTCTAAAACATACACACTTTCCATGAAACATTGCTCTTTTGGAGACCAATGAGAAAAATGAAATGAAATAGTTACAACAAGGTGTCCAAACTCTATACATACTTTACAAATTGATATTAAGCTAGGGAGGAAAGATAGATTCAAGGTAAAAGAGACAAACTAAAATCATGTTATGGGGAATTAAGCTCACTGGTATCCCAATTCTCTTTCCACTAACAAACTACTTTTAGCATGTTCCACTGTCATCTGAAATTACAAGAGTGATATGTGTTCTGCATTGGAATGATATCTACTGCTGTTTATAATTCTTTGGAAAAATTCCAGATCCATTGCTACAACTCCCTAGTCAATACTATAGTGTTTCTGGAAGGATTTGACCTATGATGCTGACATTGCACACTTCAGAATCCTTTATTCATCCACACTCATCTCCTCTTCTGTTATGTCAGGAAGAGATTTTTTTTCATTCTCTTTCAAGCCAAGATGTTTGGTTGAGAGAGAGTTATTTCAGTCTTTGGAATTCAATAATTTATTTCTAAGATAGGCATGTCCTTACCTGCACCTCCTATAGGGACACCTATATTCCCTCTCCTGTTGAAGCACCTCTGGCCAGTGTTATTGGATTAGCCATTAGGGAGAGGAGAGGGGAGGTAGGTACCAGCGATAATGATCAAGTAGCTGAGGCCCTGCGTTAGCAATTCCAAGAGGAAATGGAGTGATGCTACTGTACTTTCACGGGAATATTGCTCAGTTACTCTATATGGGAAGTCTTGGAACATAAAGTTGGGTTACATCTTTGTGGTCAGTCCATCTAGCCTGGGCCTAGCTTGAAGCTCCTCTTGGATCTTTGGGGCTGGATGGGAATGGAAAGCTTACATTTCTCCAATTGTGTGATGGTGTCTGGCAAAGGAGGATGGCTGGGAAAACTCAGACTCCAAGTCAGTCAGTGGTCAGAGGAAAGAGTGGCCCCAAAGTTTATAATTCTAAAAGAAGTTTCAAATGAAAACATCTGCATTTTGAGAAGGAGCACAGAAACATTTTCCTTACAAATGATCAGACGTTGTGCTTCAGATTTAGCTTTATTCTCTTCTTAGATCAAATTAAGTAAACAAGAAGCTCTACCATTTTGATGCAGGATAGATGACTCACTTTTAGTCTCACTTTTAGGAAGGAGTTTTCTGGGTTGGTCTTCCGAGAAGGGGTGTGTCCACCACACATGCCCACCACCCAATCTGGCGCCGGCACCACAGATCCCGTTGTGGTGGTTTCTCCTTCTATTCCTTTCCTGTCCCCGTGGGCTGGCTTGGAGATAGCCCAGTACAAACTGGAGAGGTCTTGGGTTTGGCTTTGTCCTTGCCTGCTTTGAGCTCAGAATTGTCATATGGATTTATGCATTGCTGTACTCTCCATTATAGACCTTTAAGTCCCCTCCCAATTCCAAATACCTTTCCTCAAATTTGTTTATTCTCTCCTGTCTAGTCCACTGGTATTTCTATCTCCTCTTGTTTAATCCTTCATCTTGCAATTATTATAGCTTTATACATTATTGCAACTCTCCCAGCTGAAAAGACTATAATTGCCAACTATTGCTTACAAAATGTAACCACACACACAGGCCATTTCAGGATGTGTCCCCAGCTTATCTTTTTAGTTTTGTTGAAGATAAAGCTCCCCTCCATTACACATCTCCTCTTCATAATATGCTTCAGCCTAACTGAACTACTCATGCTTTCTGTAGTCAGGCCACACCTTGACACCAAGTGGTTTTAAGCATCACGGCCCAGGGTCCTGTGTGCTCTCCTGCCTCCTCTCCTGGTGAGCCCGGCTCACTGTGGCCTTCTTGGTGGAACTTTCCCAGATTCCTCCAGATTGTGTTGTTAGTCCTTCTGAATTCCCATAGCACTGTGCATACACTTGTATTTTGGTAATATCATAACATATTCCGATTTATTCATTATCTCCACTCTCTACCCTATGAGTTTTTGGTAGGCAGGGACTATGTCATCTTTGTATTTTTAGCATCTATCATGGCAGTCCTAATCAGTATTTTCTGGATTAATCCCTAAGTGACTGCCTAAAATTCCACTGTTAGCAAGTATCAATTAGCATTGTCTTTTAGTGCTACATTTTAAAAACAACTTTAATGAGCTATAACTTAAAAAATATCGGGAAGCCGGGATGGCTCAGTGGGATAGGCGCTCACTTTGCAGCCCTGGGGACCAAGGATCGAATCCCGGCCCTGGCCTGTGCGGACCCATATGCTGAACTGGGGAGTGTCCCCAGTTCAGTTCTCAATGGGGCGAGACCCCAGCCCAGTTCCTGCCCCATGCAGCTCCACCCACCTGTGGAATGAAACTATGTGGAAAAACCAATGATGTGCAACTATGGAGACTGTTCTGGGCCCTCCCCCTTCTCTGTCTGACTCTGTATCTCTCTCTCTGTCAAAAACAATAAATAAATCTTAAAAAAAATATTGAATTAAAATATATAATTAATATGTGTATTGGTTAATGTACAATTAAAATAAAATGTATTGTTGGGCATACTGGGATAGCTCAGTAGTTGAGTGCCTGCCTTGCAATCACGAGGTTCACAGATCGATTTCTGGCCCCGGCCTGTGCAAACCCACATGCTAAACTGTAGCACAACTGGTAACCACTGGGATGGCTCAGTGGTGAAGGTTCTCACCTCCCACGCAGGAGGTTCCAGTTCAGTTCCTGACCTGCGGCCCCACATCCACCTGTGTGGAATGAAACCATGTCACAACTAATGATGTACGACTGTGGAGACTGCTCTGGGCCCTCCCTCTTCTCTCTCTCTCTCTTTCCTCTCAAAACAGCAATGTTAAGAACAAAAATAAAATGTATTGTTTAGTAGTTTGTAGTTAATTTACAAAGTTGTGTAATCATTACAACAATCTAATTTCAGGGCATTTTTATCATCTTACAAATGAAAACTTGTGTGCATTTGCAGTTACTCTCCATTTTTACCCACTGTCTCATGCAACCACTAATATACTTTCTGTCTGTATAGATTTGATTTTTTTGAAATATATAAATGGCATAATACAACATGTGGTATTTTATGTTTGGCTTCTCTTACTTAGCATAAAGTTTTTGAGGTTTATACATGTTGTAGCATATATCATTACTTAATTCCTTTTTATGGCAGAATAGTACTACATTGTACGGATTTACCACATTTTATCTATCCATTCACCAGTTGACAGACATTCAAGTTGTTTCCACTTTTTGGCTATTATGAATAATGCTGTTATGAACATTTGTTTACAAGTTTTTGTGTTCATACATGTTTTTATTTTTCCTGGGTATATATTTGTACATAGGAGCATAATTTTTGGGTTATACGGTAAGCCTGTTTATAAGTTTTCCTAAGCAGTGGCACCATTTTACATTGCTACTAGCAGTATAAGGGGGTTCTAATTTCTCCATATCTTTGCCAGCACTTGCTACTGTCTTTTTTATTATAGCCATCTTAGTGGGTGTGAAGTGGATTTAATGTCCATTTTTCTAATGAATTTTTTCATGTGCTTATTGGGCATCTGTGTGTCTTTTTTTGTAAAATATCTATTCAAATCTTTGGGTCATTTTTTTTTTATTAGTACATTTTTCTTTTTACTGTTGAATTATAGGGATTCTTATATACTTTGTATACAATTACCTTATCAGATATATAGTTAGCAATTATTTTCTCTCAGTCTTTCCTTTTTCACTTTCTTGGTGGTGTTTGTGGAAGTATAAAAGTTTTAAATGTTGATAAACTCCAATTTATTATTTTTTCTTTTATTGCTTTCTACGTTTTTTTGCATCATATCTAAGAAGTCATTGTCTAACTCGAGGTCATGAAGATTTTCTTTGCTTTCATCTAAGAGTTTTACAGTTTTAGCTCTTGCATTTAGGTATATCACTCATTTTGAATTAGTTTTTATGCATGGTGTGAGAAAAGGACCCAAATTCATCTTTTGCAGATGGATATCCAATTGTCCCAGAATCAGTTGCTAAAAGACTATCCTTGCCCCTGTTGAACTGTCCTGGATTCTCTTGTTGAAAATCAATTAAGCATAAATATAAGGGGTTTATTTCTGTACCCTCAATTCTGTTCCATTGATTTCTATGTGTTTTCATTTGCCAATACCGTACTGTCTTGATTACTGTAGCTTGGAGAAATTTTGAAATTAGGAAACAATTCTTTTGACTTTGCTCTTTTTTTTCAAGATTGTTTTTGTTCTTTGGAGCCCTTTGCATTTACATACTAACTTATGATCAGCTTGCCAGTTTCTGCAAAAATACCAGCTGAGATTTTGATAGGGTTTGTGTTACACCTATAGATGAGTCTGGGGTATATTGCCATTTTAATATTATATCTCTCAATTCATGAACTTGTCATGTCTCTCCATTTATTTAGATAATCTTTAATATTTTTTGGCAATGCTTTTTAGTTTTCAATGCACAAACCTGCACTTGTTTTGTTAAATTTATTCCTTAATATTTTATTCTTTTTGATGTTAATTGTGAATGGAAACTAAAAATATTTTCTAATTGTTCATTGCTAGTACACAGAAATGCAGTTGATTTTTATATATTGATTTTGTATCCCACAACCTTGCTGAACTCATTTGTTACTTCTAGTTTTATTTTCTTATGTGGCTGAATTTTTTAGAATTGTTTACACACAAGATCATCTACAAATACAGAAAGTTTTACTTCTTTCACTCTAATCTGGACTTTTATTTCTTTGTCTAATTTCCCTGGCTAGGCCTTCCAATAACAATGTTGAATAGAAGCAGTGATAGTGGACATATCTCTGTCTTGTTCCTTCTATCCTTTAAAAAACAAAGCCCCTTCTGTAGTAGTAGATATTGAAGTAACGTAAAAGTTTAAGGGTTCTACCCTCATACACTGCTGTTGGGAATGTAAACTGGTACAACCACTATGGAATGCTCTATGGAGATTCCTCAAAAAATTAGGAATGGAATTACCATATGACCCAGCCATCCCTCTACTGGGCATCTACCCAAAAAACCTGAAAACCTTCATCTTTAAAGATGTTTGTACCCGCATGTTCATCGCAGCACTGTTCACAGTGGCCAGAACATGGAAACAACCAAAATGCCCTTTGATAGATGACTGGATAAAGAAGATGTGGTACATTTACACAATGGAATACTACTCAG
>PVKE010052818.1:0-10223 GCA_004027555.1 Craseonycteris thonglongyai
GTTATGTTTTGTTTTTCCCTGGCAGCCTTGAGGATTTTTTCTTTGTCATTGATTTTTGTCATCTTCAGAACAGTGTGCCTTGGAGAAGATCTGCTAGGGTCTAGGAAGTTAGGGCTTCTGCTTTCCTCTTGGATTTGGGGCTGTAATTCCTTCCACAGGTTAGGGAAATTTTCATCCACTATTTGTTTTAGTAGACTCTAAGAAGATTTAATCTCGCTTCCTTCTGGTACCCCTATTATTCTAATATTGTTCTTTCTGATGGAGTCAGAAAGTTCTTGAAGTCTTTTTTCATTTCTCTTGATTTTCCTTTCCCTTTCTTCTTCCCTCTGTGACATTTCCATGTTTGTATCTTCAATTTCACTCATCCTTTCCTCTCGCTGGTCAGCCCTGTTTCCTATGCTGGTCAGTTCATTTTTCAGCTCTCCCATGATGCCTTTCATTTCAAGGAGTTCCTTTTGGTTCTGCTCTAGCTTCTCAATTTTGTTGGTAAAGTACTCATTTTGCTAAGAAAATTTCTTGTTGAAGTCATTTAACTGTGTCTGGGTACTTTGCCAGCATTGAGTGAGCTCTCTGAGTGTCTTGATTAATGCAGACCTGAATTCTGTTTCACTTAGATTTGATTCCAAGTGCGCAAGGTCCTTTACTAAAGACTGCCCCTGATCTTCTGGAGGGGCTTTGGATTCTGAGGTGTGCATTGTGGTTGATGTAGTTCTTTTTGCTTTACGCATGAGTCTGTTTTCCCTCTGGGGGTTTGCCTATCAGATGGGCTTCTCTTTATTTCTTCTTTTGGGCTCAGTTGTGGGAGAAGGAGATTTTGGGAGAGGGTTGGGGGAAGCAGACAGTTTCTGTGTCCTGGGGCACTTCAGATTGCTGTCTTAGCTGTTAGATAGCAGGGTAGTAAAGGTGTGGCCAGGGGTGGAGGCATGTGAGTAGGAGCTAGGGCCGGCCTGAGACACAATAGCAGATTCCTCTTTCAGCAGGGGGGCTGGTGGTTCAGTGGGGGCAGGGCGCAGGAGCTCTGGTCTTTCCTCCTCCTGGCTGCCCCTCCTTCAATCGTATCTGTAAGCCACGCCCGCAGGGCAACACTTGGATGGGCTGGGGCTTGGCAGATACCCCGGTCTGCTGCGCAGTTTCATGCACAGCCAATGATACTGCAGAGACCCGGCAGGCAACCCAGTTGCGCGCGAGGTCCGCAACGCCCCAGATGCCCGGTGGGCGAGATGTCAAAAGCCCAGCTGCGCACTCGCGGGCAGGCAGCAGCACTTCAGCGGCCCGGTGGGCAGGGTGCCGAAAGCCAGTCCCGCGCACTGGCAGCGGTGCTGCGGTGGCCTGGCGAGCACGGTGCCAAAAGCCCTGTAGCACGCTGGCGAGCAGGTAGCGGCGCTGCGGGGCCGCCCGGTGCGCTGGGCACCAAAAGCCTGGGTGCGTGCCCGCTGCAATGCGCAGCGGCCCAGTGGGCAGGGCGCCAAAAGCCCCGCTGCGCACTTCCACGCAGGCAGAGGCGCTGCAGCGCCGTGGTGAGCTAGGCACCAAAAGCCCAACTGCGCGCTGGCAAGCAGGCAGCGGTGCCGCAGTGTCCCGGCGAGCAGGGCACCAAAAGTCCAACTGCGCACTGGCAAGCAAGCAGCAGTGTCCCGGGGCCCGGTGGGCGGGGCGACGAAAGCCCTGCGCGCACAGGCCGTAGCTGGGGCGGCAGCCAGTCTATGCTCCTGGCTCTGTTGAGACCGCCGGATTCACTCCAAGCACGTCCAATGCAGCTGTGCCCACTCACGCCCCAGCCCTCACTCCAAGAGCCCTGTCCTCAGAAGGCGCTCCCTCACACTCAATCTCCTCCGTAAATCAGGGGTGCTGAGCCGTTGTGGGCCGGTGCCCCGCTCTCACCCCGCCCGCCGGGAAGTGCAGCCGCCCTGCTCCACAGTCCCTGTTCCACTTTAGGCTCTGTGATCTGATTAGGGCACTGTGTGCTGTCCCTTGTGGTTGGATGTTAAATTGTCCACAGTCTTGTGGGACTTCCACGCTCACTAGGTCTCGGCTTCCAGCCCGCCCTCGATCCAGCTCCACTTTGACCGTAGTCCCCCAATCCCCCTTTGTTTTTGCCAGCCCCGGGCCACACTCCGAGTCTCTGTCCCCGAACCGCTGCTTCCCTTTTCCTCTCCTGCTCCCCCCTTTTTTCTCCAACCTTTGTGTGTTTTTCCGTGTTGTGTGGCTCTCTTAGTTCAGGTTTCCTCTCAGGGTTTCCCCCGTGGATTCCTCTCTGCTCACAAGGCCCTTACCAGGCAGTTATCGGCGTTCTCCTCTCATGCCGCCATCTTGGATCTCACTACAAATTTTTAATCTCTTGTTTTATTTCCTGTTTGACCCAGTCACTTTTTATAGCATGTTGTTCAATCTCCACGTATATGTGGTTCTCTCTGCAACTGATATCTTTTGCAATTGATATCTAGTTTCAATGCATTGTAGTCTGAGAATGTATTTGGTATGATTTGGATGCCCTTAAATTTGGTGAAGTTGAATTTAAGTCCCAGGATATGGTTTGTCCTTGAAAATGTTCCATGTACACTAGAGTAAAATGTATAGCCCTGTGTTGCAGGATGGAATGACCTATAAATGTCAATTATGTCCATTTCCTGCAATGTATCATTTAAAGCTGCAATTTCCTTATTGATTTTGTGCTTGGATGATCTGTCCAATGTTGTCAGGGAGTGTTTAGATCTCCTATTATAATTGTATCTTTCATTTTTTATTTTGGGCTCAGTTGTGGTAGGAGGAGATTTTGGGAGAGGGTTGGGGGAAGCAGACAGCTTCTGTGCCGTGTTGCCCTTCAGGTTGCTGTCTTAGTTGTTAGAAAGCAGGGTAGTGAGGATGTGGCCAGGGGTGGGGGTGTGTGAGTAGGAGCTATGGTGGGCCTGAGACACAATAGCAGATTCCTCTGTCAACAGGGGAGCTGGTGATTCAGTGCGGGCGGGGCGCAGGAGCTTCAGCCTTTCTCCCCTCTACTTGGCTGCTTTTCCTTTAATCGCGTCTGTGAGCTGCATCCACATGGCAGCAGTGGATGGGCTGGGGCTTGGCCGAGGCCCAGTTGGCCATGCAGGAGGGGGCACAGCCCTGACCTGGTCAGAGGTGCACCCAAAGCCAGGTCGTACGTTTGGGCATGTTCGCCGCTGTGGCTTGGTTGGCAGCCCAATTGAGCGCGTGAGCGGCAGTGCCGCGGTGGCCTGGTGGGTGGGACGCCAAAAACCGTGGGGCGCACAGGCCACAGTTAAGCCGGCAGCTGCTTTAGGCCCGCAGCTCTGTTGAGATGGCCGGATTCACTCTAAGCACATCTAATGCAACCACTGCTCTCACTCCAAGAGCCCTGTCTTCAGAAGGCGCTCCTTCACAGTCAATCTCCTCTGAAAATCAGGGGTGTCCATCTGTTGTGGGCTGATTCCCTGCTCTAAACCCGCCCACTGGGAAGTGCAGCCACCTTGCTCCACAGTCCCTGTTCCACTTTAGGCTCCGTGATCTGATTAGGGCACTGTGTGCTGTCCCTTGAGTTCGGATATTAAATTGTCCACAGTCTTGTGGGGCTTCCATGCTCTTTAGGTCTTGGCTTTCAGCCCTCCCTTGATCCAGCTTCACGTTGACCGTTGTCCCCCAATGCCCCTTTGTTTTGGTCAGCCCTGGGCCATGCTCCGAGTCCCTGTCCCTGAGCTACTGCTTCCCCTTCTCTCTCCTACTCTGCCCCTTTTACTCTAACCTTTGGATGTTGTTCTGCATTGTGTGGTTCTCTTAGTTGAGGTTGCTTCTCAGGGTTTCCCCCATGGATTCCCCTCTGTTCTCAAGTCCCTTCCCAGGAAGTTATTGGCGTTCTCCTCTCAAGCCACCATCTTTTCTCCTCTCTCGGAACTTTCAGCACCACTTTAGATAGTTTAAACATTCACTGGATACCCTCTGCTTCTCACCTGCCACCTACATTAGCAAATCACCTCCTTCCCTTTTTCAGAGAGAAAATAGAGATCAAAGACTGGGAACTTCTTCAGTTTTCTGCTGCTAGCCTTGTCTCTAAACTCACCCCACATTCTATAATTGTATTTTTGTCAAATTCTCCTTTTAGTTCTGTTAGTAGTTGCTTTATAAATTTTCATGCTTCCTGATTGGGGGCATATATATTGATGAGTGTCATGTTTTCTTGGTGTATTGTTGCTTTTATCAAGATGTAATGTCCATCTTTATGTCTTATTATTTTTTTTATCCTGATGTCTTTTTTATCAGAAATCAGTGTGGCCACTTCAGCTTTTCTCTGACTGCCATTTGCCTCGAATATTGTTTTCCATCCTTTTAACCTGAGTCTATGTTTGTTTCTGTGGCTGAGGTGTGTCTTTTACAGGCAGCATATGGTTGGATTTTGTTTTTTAATCCAGTCTGCTACCCTGTGCCTCTTTATTGGTGAACTCAGTCCATTTATATTCAGGGTGATGATTGATATATGAGGATATCCTGTATCCATTTCTTCTTTCCTTTTTATTTTTTTGTTGTCCCAACTTTTCTTCATTTATTTTGGTTTCTTAATTCAGGCCAAAAAGCCTCCTTCAGTATTTCTTTGAGTGCTGGTTTTGAGCTACAGAATTCCCTCAGCTTCTGTATATCTGCAAAAGCCTTAATTCCTCCTTCATATCTAAAGGTTAATTTTGCTGGATAGTTAATTCTTGGCTAGAAATTTCTCTCTTAATATTTTGAGGATTGGGCTCCACTCCCTCCTGGCTTGCAGAGTTTCTGCTGAGAAGTCTGGTGACAGCCTGATAGGTTTTCCTTTGAAAGTTATATTTTCTTTATTCCTGGCATCCTTTAGGATTCTTCCTTTGTCTTTGTTTTTTGCCATCTTCAGAACAATGTGCCTTGGAGAAGATCTGCTAGGTTCTAGGTAGTTAGGGCTTCTACTTTCCTCTTGGATTTGGGACTGAATTCTTTCCACAGGTTAGGAAAATTCTCATCCACTATTTGATTTAGCAGACTCTGAAATTTTATCTTGCTTTCTCGGAGATCAAAGATGGTGGCATGAGAGGAGCACACCGATATCTGCCTGGGAAGGGCCTTGTGAACAGGGGAAACCCTGAGAAGAAACCTCAGCTAAGAGAGCCACACAACGCAGAACAACACCCAAAGTTTATACAAAAAAAAAGGAGAACGGGAGAGGAAAAGGGAAGCAGCGGATCGGGGACAGAGACTCAGAGAGCGGCCCGGGCTGGCAAAAACAAAGGGGGATTGGGGGACTACGGTCAAAGTGGAGCTGGATTGAGGGCGGGCTGGAAGCCGAGACCTAGGGAGCGTGGAAGCCCCACAAGACTGTGGACAATTTAACATTAGATCTCAAGGGACAGCAAACAGTGCCCTCATCAGATCACAGAGCCTAAAGTGGAACAGGGACTATGGAGCAGGGCAGCTGCACTTCCCGGCAGGCAGGGTGAGAGCAGGGCACCAGCCTGCAATGGCTCAGCACCCCTGATTTATGGAGGAGATTGACTGTGAGGGAGCGCCTTCTGAAGACAGGGCTCTTGGAGTGAGGGCTGGGGTTTGAGTGGGCATAGCTGCATTGGACGTGCTTAGCGTGAATCCAGCAGTCTCAACAGAGCCGGGAGCATAGAGCGGCTGCTGCCTGAGCTACGGCCTGTGCGCACAGGACTTTCAGCGCCCCGCCCACCGGGCCGCCGCGACACTGCTGCTTGCTTGCCAGTGCGCAACTGGGCTTTTGGCGCCCGCCCACCGGGCCGCCGCGGCACCGCTGCCAGTGTGCATCTGGGCTTTCGGCGCCCTGCCCACCGGGCCACTGCACATCGCTGAGTGCACACACCCAGGCTTTTGGCACCCCGCCCACTGGGCTGCCGTGGCACCGCTGCCTGCTCGCCAGCGCACTATAGGGCTTTTCGCACCCTGCCCACCGGGCCGCAGCAGCGCCACTGCCTGCGCGCAAGACCGGCTATCGGTGCACTGCCTACCGTGCCGCTGCAGCGCTGCTGCCTGCTTGCGAGTGTGCAACTGGGCTTTTGGCGTCCTGCCGACCGGGCCTCTGGGGCGTTGCAGCCTGTGCGCACAACTAGCCTGCATACCAGGTCGCTACAGTGTCATTGCCTGTGCTCGGGACTGCGTGGCCGACCAAGGGCCTCTGCCAAGCCCCAACTCATCCAAGTGCTGCCCTGCAGGCATGGCTTACAGATACTATTGAAGGAGGGGCCGCCAGGTGGAGGAGAGAAAGACCAGAGCCCCTTCGCCCCGCCCGCACTGAACCACCAGCCCCCCTGCTGAAAGAAGAATTTGCTATTGTGTCTCAGGCCCGCCCTAGCTCCTACTAACATGCCCCCACCCCTGGCCACACCTTTACTACCCTGCTATCTAACAGCTAAGACAGCAATCTGAAGTGCCCCAGGACACAGAAACTGTCTGCTTCCCCCAACCCTCTCCCAAAATCTCCTTCTCCCACAACTGAGCCCAAAAGAAAAAATAAAGAGAAGCCCATCTGATAGGCAAACCCCCAGAGGGAAAACATACTCATGCATAAAAGCAAAAAGAACCACATCAAACACAATGCACACCTCAGAATCCAAAGCCCCTCCAGAAGATCAGGGGCAGTCTTTAGTAAAGGACCTTGCACACTTGGAATCAAATCTAAGTGACACAGAATTCAGGGCTGCATTAATCAAGACGCCCAGACAGCTCACTCAATGCTGGCAAAGTACCCAGACACAGTTAAATGACCTCAACAAGAAATTTTCTTAGCAAAATGAGTACTTTACCAACAAAATTGAGAAGCTAGAGCAGAACCAAAAGGAACTCCTTGAAATGAAAGGCATCATGGGAGAGCTGAAAAATGAACTGACCAGCATAGGAAACAGGGCTGACCAGCGAGAGGAAAGGATGAGTGAAATTGAAGATACAAACATGGAAATGTCACAGAGGGAAGAAGAAAGGGAAAGGAGAATCAAGATAAATGAGAGCCCTACAAGAACTCTCTGACTCCATCAGAAAGAACAATGTTAGAATAATAGGGGTACCAGAAGGAAGCAAGATGAAATCTTCTCAGAGTCTACTGAAACAATATTGGATGAAAAGTTCCCTAACCTGTGGAAAGAAATACACCCCAAATCGAAGAAGAAAGAAGAAGCCCTAACTACCTAAACCGTAGCAGATCTTCTCCAAGGCACATTGTTCTGAAGATGACAAAAACCAATGACAAAGAAAGAATCCTCAAGGCTGCCAAGGCAAAACAAAATATACCTTTCAAAGAAAAAGCATATCAGGCTGTCAGCAGACTTATCAGCAGAAGCTCTGCAAGCCAGGAGGGAGTGGAGCCCAATCATCAAAATATTAAAAGAGAGAAATTTCCAGCCAAGAATTAACTATCCAGCAAAATTAACCTTTAGATATGAAGGAGGAATTAAGGCCTTTTCAGATATACAGAAGCTGAGGGAATTCTCCAGCTCAAAACCAGCACTCCATAAATACTAAAGGAGTCTATTTGACCTGAATCAAGAAAGCAAATTAAATGGAGAAAAGTTGGGACAACAAAAACATAAAAAGGAAAGAATAAATGGATATAGGACATCCTCATATATCAATCATCACCCTGAATGTAAATGGACTGAGTTCACCAATGAAGAGGCACAGGGTAGCAGACTGGATTAAACAACAAAATCCTACCATATGCTGCCTACAAGAGACACACCTCAGCCACAGGGACAAACATAGACTCAGGGTAAAAGGATGGAAAATAATATTCGAGGCAAATGGCAGTCATAGAAAAGCTGGAGTGGCCATAGTGAATTCTGATGAAAAAGACATCAGAATAAAAAAAATAATAAGACATAAAGATGGACATTACATCTTGATAAAAGGGACAATACAACAAGAAAACATCACACTCATCAATATATATGCTTCGAATCAGGAAGCACCAAAATTTATAAAGCAACTACTAACAGATCTAAACGGAGAATTTCACAAAAATACAATTATATTAGGGGATCTAAACACCTCCTTGACAACATTGGACAGACCATCCAAGCAGAAACTAAATAAGGAAATTGCAGCTTTAAATGATACATTGCAGGAAATGGACATAATTGACATTTAGAGGTCATTGCATCCTACAGCAAAGGGCTATACATTTTACTCTAGTGCACATGGAGCATTTTCAAGGATAGACCATATCCTGGGACTTAAATTCAACCTCACCAAATTTAAGGGTATCCAAATTATGCCAAGTGTATTCTCAGACCACAAAGCGTTGAAACTTGAGATCAATTGCAAAAGATCAAGTGCAGAGAGAACCACATATACGTGGAGATTGTACAACATGCTATTAAAAGGTAGCTGGATCAAAGAGGAAATTAAACAAAAGATTAAGAAATTTGTAGAAACGAATGACAATGAAAACACGACGTACCAGAATTTCTGGGACACAGCAAAAGCAGTATTAAGAGGGAAATTTATATCATAACAGGCCTATCTCAAGAAACAAGAAAAACTACAAGTAAACACCCTCACATCTCATCTTATAGAGCTAGAAAAAGAAGAACAGAGGTCCCCCAAAGCCAGCAGAAGAAAAGAATTAATAGAAATCAAAGCAGAATTTAATGAAATTCAGAATAGAAAAACAATAGATAAAATTAACACCACAAAGAGCTGGTTCTTTGAAAAACTCAATAAAATCGATAAACCACTGGCTAGGCTCAAAAAAGGACAAAGAGAAAAAGCTCATATTTCCAGAATACGGGAATATAGAGGGGAGATTACAACTGATGCTGCAGAAATACAAACAATCATAAGAGATTATTATGAAAGACACTATGCCAACAAATTTGACAACCTAGAGGAAATGGACAAATTTCTAGAAACATATAGTTTACTGAAACTGAACCAAGAAGATTTGGATAACCTCAGTAGACCAATCAACAGTACAGAACTTGAAACAATTATCCAAAAATTGCCCAAAGGCAAATGGCCTGGACCAGATGGCTTTACCAATGAATTCTACCAGTCATAGAAGGGGAAACTAATGCCCATCCTCCCCAAACTACTTCAGAAAATTCAAGAGGAGTCAGTACTACCCAACTCTTTCTATGAAGATAATATCACCCTAATACCAAAACCTGGGAAAGACAATACCAAAAAGGATAACTATAGACCAATCTCACTGATGAACACTGATGCAAAAATCTTAAATAAAATTTTAGCTAACAGAATACAACACTGCACTAAAAATATTATTCACCATGACCAAGTGGGATTCACCCCACCGGCACAAGGATAGTTCAACATACACAAATCAATCAATGTAATCCAGTACATAAACGAAACAAAGGATAAAAACCACATGATTATCTCAATCGATGCAGAAAAAGCATTCGACAAGAAACAACACCCATTTATGATAAAAACCCTGAATAAAATCGGAATTGAAGGAAAGTACCTCAACCGAATTAAGGCCATATATGACAAACCCTCAGCAAATATTATACTGAGTGGGGAAAGGCTGAAGCCTATTTTCCTAAAATCAGGAACAAGACAGGGATGTCCCCTGTCACCACTGCTGTTCAACATAGTACTAGAAGTTCTAGCCAGAGCAATCAGACAAGAGAAAGCAATAAAAGGTATTAGAATCAGGAGAGAAGAAGTTAAACTGTCACTCTTTGCAGATGACATGATCCTGTATGTAGAAAACTCTAAAGACTCTATCAGAAATCTATTACAAATAATAGACAAATACAGTAGAGTTGCATGATACAAAATCAATGTCTCAAAATCAACTGCATTTTTGTATGCCAACAATGAAACTTCAGAAAGAGAGATGAGAAGATCCATTCCCTTTGCCATTGCAAACAAAAAAATGAAATACCTAGGAATAAATCTAACAAAGAATGTGCAGGACTTATACACTGAAATCTATAAGACACTCTTAAAAGAAATTAAAGAGGGCACAAAGAAATGGAAAGACATTCCATGTTCATAGATCGGAAGAATTAACATAGTTAAAATGGCCATACTCCCCAAAGCAATATACAGATTCAATGCCATTCCCATCAAAATCCCACAGTCATTCTTTCAAGAAATAGATTTAAAAAATCATCAAATTTGTATGGAACCACAAAAGACCACGAATTGCAAAAGCTATCCTAAGAAAAAAGGATAAAGCTGGGGGCATCTCACTGCCTGACTTTTATCTGTACTACAAAGCCTCAGTAATCAAA
>PVKE010052819.1:0-10223 GCA_004027555.1 Craseonycteris thonglongyai
TTTTTTTTTTTTTTTGAGCATGTTTGTAAGAAATGTATCACTGGAGTAACCTGGTTAAATAAAATAAAACATCACTAGCCTGTAGATTTATTCATTTATTTCCAATTGTGACTTTCAAATATTATCTATTCTTTTTCAAAGGAACATCAATCAAGTTCAATGATCATGAATTTGTTGTGGGTTTTTTTTTCCATTAGCCAACTGATCCTAAGGGAATTGCACCAAAACCTAGGGTATATGATAAAATGAATATAAATTGAGCTAATTCATGAGATTTTTCAATTTCTCTAAAATTACATGTGTAAAGAACATGAGTTCTCATTTTATGATTTTTTTAAGACTACATTTGGTTTCCTTTGCTCAGGAACAATATTTCAATTGAGAAAAGAGAGCATGGTATATAAAATATTAGAACGATTTTTAAGGAGACAGTGGAGAATGTGCCAATCTCGATATTGTTTTGTGTAACTATTTTAGGTTTAGCCACATAGTGAAAATAGGATATAAGAGACTGATCAATGCTATACTAAACACAGAGAAGAGGGTTAGTCTCTTATTCAGTAGTGACACAATTTAAACCTGAGAAATTCATGGCTCACGGATATAAGTGGAATGTGTGGATTGTTTAAAGTCTCTCAGTGCTACGTCCTAATGCAGCAGTGACAAGTTGGAAGGTGTTTGCCTCAACACAGAAAATGAGGCAAAGACACCCATCTATCAGATTAAGCTCTCACACCCAAACCCCACTCAATTTAGGTTGAATGTCATGATTGCAAACCCTTGCAAGAGGTGGAAAATACTAATGTGGGACAGCAAAATTCAGAGAGAAAATATTATGACCTTATGAGTGGCATGGGCATCTACTGGACAGGGCTATAAAAATCATAATTAAATATCATGGTGGGCATTACTTTTCTTCTCAGAAAGACTTGGGTCATGTAGCAAGGAAGTTGGAAATGGGGGGAAATGTGAAGGCCAATGGGGATATGAAGTTGCCTTGGGAAGCAAAGCTAGACCCACAAGATCATTCCATTAGAGGAATGACCAGAGAACTAGAGATGACATTTCTAGTTCAGCAGGACAGACGTGTCCGCAGCAAGGGTGCTGTTGGGGGAAGCTGAAGCCTGCAGAGTTGGAACTGTGTACTCTCAGGAGGGAGGAAGAGGATGGTTTATGTCACTCTATCACTCTGTCACCAAAGTTTCGAGCACCTGTGATGGTCCCTTCAGCACAACACAAAAACCAGTTCTCTGTCTCTGCCCAAGGCTAAGAAAAGAACTAGAACTCTACCTGAAACTAGTTCACTAATTCCTGATTTTCAAGGTACAGAAGCATCTGCCTGAACGTGATTTTAGCAATGAAGGGTGAGGCAAAAAGATGGTATATTTGAGGATGTGTGATGAATAAAATGGAAGTGAACTTGTGTAGTGTACCTCAGGGAAACTTTCTGATAGACGCTACCAGCGGACTTGCTAGGGAGAATTAGGAATATAAGTGTAAGCGAAGGCTCTTGTCAGGGAGAACATGGAGTTCATCTTGGTTGACTAATCTACACTTGTAGAAAAGCAAAAACTTGAGAGATTAGGTTTCTTTCGTATTTTTCACCACGGTCTTACCATCTTCAGGAAGGTTGAATCATGTAAGAGAACTGAAGGGAGAAGAAATGCCCTAAAGCAAATTATGTGTTCCTAATACACATTTGAGACAGAATTAGGGGACATTTTTATATCCATTAATAAAAGTCCAGAGGATGTTTGATAAGAGGTTGACTCTGTGTTTGAAAATATGAAAAAGGGCAAGTTCTGGAGCTGTCCTTGATATTTACGTCTGAACCATACATTTGGGTCACAGAATGTGGGTTTGGGTACAGGTGACTGACAAAGATTCTCGCCTTGACTAAACTAGAGTCAGGCTCATCTGAACTTCCTTCAATGAAGCCTCTACTTTGGGGCTTTCTTGTTTATCTCTGCATCATCCAATTTTAGGAAGAATGCAGCTAAGGTGGTTTAGCCGGAACATTCCATCCTCAATATCTGATCGTCCTCAATATTTAATCAGTCCTCATCCTCCACCAAAACACAGGTTATGTCTCATCACCGTGGCCTGCCTGCACCAAGAATCCTCTTAGGTCAATGCAACCAGCATCTCTCCTTACCCCTGATATGTCCTCTCAGTGCGGTCATTTTCTGTCCACCAACTCCAGGCCTGCTCCTTGGGTAAAAATTTCTGCTTTTCCTTGTTGTATTCAGAATTGAGTCCAGTTCTGTATGGATGGCTTGAACGACTGTTGAACCCTGGTTTTTCTCTGACAAAGCTGTCTCTTGTCAGACCACCTGGTGAACGTGAAGGCCGCTCTCCACTAGATATTGTTAGAGAACAGACCTTGCGAAGCAGTCTGGGCTGGACATGACCAGGCACTGCTCCCAAAAGTTGCTTCTCCAACGGGGCTCAGCCGAGGCCAATTCCACGCAGTGGTGGTTCCTCATTAGCATTTCATGGCAGGGAGTCAACGTATACAGGGTCCTGCAGAAGTAACACAGTTTTTTTTGTTTGTTTGTTTGTTTTTTAATATATTTTATTTCTTTATTTATTTTGACAGAGGAGAGAGAGGGAGGGAGAGATACAGAGACAGAGAGAGAACTGAACTAGGGGAGCTCCCAGTCCAGCATATGGTTCCGCACGGGCCAGGGCCGGGACTTGATCCTCGGTCCCCGGCACTGCAAAGTGAGCGCCCAACCCACTGAGCCATCCCGGCTTCCCCAACACAGTTTTTTTTATGAGCTAGTAATCTATACCAAATCTTTGATTACAAAATCATAAGCATGTAATTCTGTAACAACAATATCACACTCAAACACACTAGACTACTGTAAAAAGGACGCTATTTCTGCTGGACCCTGTACTTAAGACTCAACTAGTCTTAAATGTAGCCATGGGAAGCCAGGCTCTTTACCTGTGGCTCTGTCTCTTATCAAACTTCCTCGGCTCACACGGAGGCAATATTCAAGTTGTGTGTGGACAGGACACCTAGGTCTTCACTAGTTATGTTTTAAACCATAGGATCTTTCTCATAATGGCTAAAAGCGTGAGGCCTGAAGAACTCCCATCAACTCTTTGGCTTTGGCCAAAGGTAATGCATTATTAATCTTCCTTATTGCCACCTTGCTAGCTGCATCAATCAATAAATCATGTGTATGTGTGTGTGTGTGCATGAGTGTGTGTGTGTGTATAAAAGAAAGAAAACAGAGACAGAGGCAAAGATCTATTCAGGGGGGAGAGGAACTGGGGCAGGCAGGCAGGCATACCTGTATACATGTCTGGCTATTTGTATGGTGGTGTGCCTATCTGTCCGAAGTCTATGTGTGGAAGGTGAGATAAAACAGGATGATTGAGATGAACAATACAATTTATGAAAAATAAAATTTTCAGGGAATGCCTGCATAGCTCAGCAGTTGAGTGCTTGCTTCACTATTGCAGGGTATGGGGCTCGATTCCCAGCCCTGACCCTTGCAAACCCCATTCTCTGAACTGCAGAGTGGCTCGTGGCTGCTGAGATAACTCCCTCCCATGCTGAGGTGTTCTTGCCTCTCATGCCACAGGCCCCCAATTCAGTTCCTGCCCTGCGTGGCCCCACATCCACCTGAATGGAATGAAACTATGTCACAACTAATGATGTACAACTTTGGAGACTGCTCTGGGTCCTCCCCCTTGTGTATCTCTCTCTCTTATCTTCTCTCGTAAGAATAAAATAAATCTTAAATAAAGAATAAAATCAATAAAATATATAAGATAAAATAAAATTTCAGAACGATAATAGTAGCTCTCCCACTGTAGAAGTCATGTCTTTGAAAATTACTGTGTGGGAGAATTTATAGTGAAAAAAGCAACAACAGAGTAAAGTCAGAAATTAATCAATTAAACCTGTGACACTTTTAGGTTCACTACACAAAGCAGGAGAGGAACTATTATCACTTAGGATCAATGATGATTAATGAAAGCAAGTAATACTTTGTTCTGTACTTAATGCTTTGTTTACTACCTAAATCATTAGCAAAGCCCCCTCCCTTCACTGCAGCTTCAACTTGATATATGCACAGCTGTTGAGTTAAATGGGGGATTACGTACAAGCTAATATGATTTTATAGAGTCACAGTCCACAAAATGAGCAGTGCAGTCAGAACACAACCAAAGAGATACTTCTGAAATAATTAAGCTTTTCACATGTGATATTTTATTATTTTTTTTAAGATTTTATTGTTTTGAGAGAAGGTGAGCGAGAGAGAGAGAAGGGGGAGGACCCAGAGCAGTCTCCATAGTTGTACATCATTAGTTGTGATACGGTTTCATTCCACACAGGTGGATGTGGAGCCAAGTCGGGCAGGAATGAATCGAGGGGCTCCCAGCTGGGAGGCAAGCATCTTCACTGTTGAGCCATCTGTGTGGCTACCAGTTATGCCACAGTTTGCCTGGGCCAAGGCCAGGAATTGAACCCCAGACCTTGTGATTGTGAGGCAAGCTCTCAACCACTGAGCTATCCCAGCATCGCCAAATTCTTAAAGTCCACAAAGGAAACATACTTCTACAGTTTTGCTTAAAATTTTCCGTCACTCACTTCTGTACCATTCATTCCAAAATTCCACTGAAAATTTTCCATGACACTTTTAAATCCTCAAATGACTCTGGTACTCCAATTGTTCTCTTTGACCCTACATCCCTTCTTCTAAAAGTCCACCAGAAAAGCCACAGAGATAAGTGAAACAAGCCTGGACCTTTTTGGAAATCAGAAGGGTGAAGCCAAAAGTTTTTTTTAGTAGATAAGGGGGAGGGGAAAATTCAGCATAATTAATTATTTAATATATTTGCTATCTCACACTGAGACGACTTTTGTTTGTTTCTTTATCCACATGCCAATGATTTTCTGGTTTGATGATTTAGAGCAGAGGTGTCCAAACTTTTGGCTGCCCTGGGCCACATTGGAAGGAGAAGAATTGTCTTGGGCCACACATAAAACACAACAACACTAAGGATAGCTGATAAACTAAAAGAAAAAAAAAATTGCAAAAAAATAATCTCATAATGTATTAAGAAAGTTTATGAATTTGTATTGGGTGGCATTCAAAGCCATCCTGGGCCACATGGGGGCCGTGGGCCGTGGGTTGGACAAGCTTGATTGACAGATCCTGACATCTACATGCCAATCCCTTCCTTCCTGCTTCCACATTCTCACATTCCTAGTTCATCCCCATCAGCTCTTTTTTCGTGCATGACTCGGCTCACTCACGCCTCTTCTAAGGACAAAGCTTTCTTCCTTTTAACAGTCTTTATCTTTTCCAAGGCTTAGTTGCAAAAGAACATGTTCTTTCTCTACTATTTGATTTTCTTCCTTTTTCTCTCTCTCACCCAAGTTCTTTTGTCTTTAATTATTAGCCAGAGTAATTTTAAAAATCACATACAGTACTCTATAATCCAAAATTAGGTAACTGATGCACCCATATATAAATAAATTAATAAATTCTCAAGTTTTACTAGAGGAGAATTTTCTACTGAGGAATGACTCCTATATTTCTAAGATTGCCTTAGTTTATACAAGTAAACTCTTCCCTGAGATCATGTTCTGTTCAAGGCCTTGTTGCATTGCTTGAACTTGGTGTGTACAATTTGTTGTGTGTTTTTTTCTGCTCAGTGATTGCAAATGCCCATTTTCAGCTCACAGCAACAGCTGCTTCAACATCCTGTTCACAGTGGTGTTGGGTTGCATTAGGATCACTGAAACGCCGGAGGACTGGCTGTGGTCCCGGACCTGGGGAGTGCTGATATTATCTGGTCGTTTTAGATAAAGTATGGCTGCAATTGATGGTGATGAAATATATTAAGAATAAGATATGGTAATTATGACAGATGAGATCTCACCAATATGCAACAGGCCAAAGGCTTCCACTGTTCTTTAAACCTTTATTTTGTTGTGGGTCTGAGGCAAGTGGTGGCTGGTCACAGTCTTCTCACGGCATTTTGTGAATGGTCATGGGCCCAGCACTGGTGCAAGAAGCAAATCTGCATTAAGTTTCCAAGACTCCCTGAGATCCCACCCCACCCATCTGGTGCTGCATCACCAGGGACACTCTTAACACCAAGTCAACCAGCCCAGCCATACACCTAAGGAGGCTCTTTCAATGGCTGAGCCTTATGGGTGGCCAGCAGGTGACAACAGGCCTAAGGGGGAGGCATGAGCTTTTGGCTAAGCTACCCCAGGACTGATACTGGTAGTAGCCAGTCTCTGTTCACAGCAAGGCCATGCCCACATGCCTCCAGATCCAGCACAGGCAGCATCCAACCACAGATAGCTCTGTGGCTCTTACCAGGTAGCTATGGGGGATAGCAGTCAAGGTGGAAATTGGCCTGCATGGGAGCCCTTCCCCAAAGACACCAGAAACAAGACATCCAGAGGCCAGCTTCAGACCACACCAGAGTACTACCTGGTTAGCCCCACTAGTGGCCCAAAGGGTGATTTCAACTGGCACAAGAGCCTGTGGAGTGAATCCCTCTCTGAGGGGTTAGCTCCCACACAGCAGCTCAGACACCGTGGGTGTAGCCAGTGCTCACAGCCAGTCAGCCTGAGAGTCAATCACACCCACTGACATGCCAAAAGCAACCAAGGCTCAACTACAACAGGAGAACACACACAACACACACACAGCGACACTCCAGAATACACGCACAGGAGATCGGGGGCACTGTGCCACTGGACCACACAGGACACACACTGCATAAGGTCACTGAGCAAAGGGAGAGTCAGGAAATCCATCTCATATGTAGAAGGAAATATAAAGTGGCAGCCAGAATGAGGAAACAATATAACATGTCCCCCCCCCCAAAGAACAGGAGAAACCTCCAGCAAAAGAACTAAATGAAATGGAGGCAACCAACCTACCAGAGACAGAGTTTACAACATTGGTTATAAGAATGCTCAAGGAACTTAGTGAGAACTTCAACAAAAACATAGCAAGCATTAAAAAGAACACAGAAACCATTAAAAAGAACCAATCAGAAATAAAGAATACAGTAACTGAAATGAAGAATACACTAGAAGAAATCACCAGCAGATTAGATGAGGATTGAATCCGCGATTTAGAAGACAAGGTAGCAGAAAACACCCATCAGAACAACAAAAATTTTTAAGGATAGTTTAAGGGACATTTGGAACAGTATCAAGCATAATAACATTCTCATCGTAGGAGTGGCAGAAGGGAAAGAGAGGGAGAAAGGGATTAGAACCTGTTTGAAGAAAAAATGACTGAAAACTTCCCTACCCTGCCTAAGGAAATAGATATGCAAGCCCAAGAAGTATAAAGAGTCCAAACCAAGATGAACAAAAACAGGTCTCCACAAAAACACATCATAATTAAAAAACAGAATGATGTCCTGAAAGCTAAGCAACAAAAATATATCAAAAAGGAGGGCACAATCAACTGTATCAATTGCTACTAATAAGCCAAAAGCAAAACAAAAACAATCCCTGAAGGCTGAGAATTAGTCATGGGATGTAGCAATGAAAGTCATTGGAGATCTTGACAAGAGCAATTTGGGTGGAAGAATAGAAATGACAAGTTCGAGTGTCACGTGTTTAAGAAAGAATAAGAGGAGAGTAACTGGAGGCAAAGTATAGACAACTATTTCCAGGGACATGTAAAGATAGCAAGCAAGTTGAGGTGGGAGGGCACTGCTTGGGGAATGGGTAAGACGTTGTGTTTTATTAACATGGAATAAATAACAGCAGATGATGTTAGAAATAACCCAGTAGAAATTTTTTTAATTTATGCTTGAGTTCTGGTTAATGGAGAATCTACTTATATTTATCCAGCATCTACCAATCCCCATGGATGCTGGTTATCTGAGAGTCTGTATATTTCTACTGAAACTCAAGATTTCTTGGGCCCTCAGTTAGCTGATAGTTAAGACTAAGGAGTAGTGAGAACCTAGATTTTTAACAAATCTTAGTGACAATCCAGGTATCAGCTCATCTACAGTTGTTAGAAAATAGACAAGCATAGTTCAGGAGACAAAAACAATGTCTACTGTTATACGCTTATTTTGTGTGGTAGGCAACCTTTAAAGTGGCTCCTAATGACCCTCACCTTCTAGTGTTCATACCCTCATATATTCTCCTCCCACATTGAATTAGGGCTGCCCTGTGTGACAAATAAGAGAATGATGGAGATTAGAGTTTAAGATCTCTGACATTAGTTCATAAAGGACCCTGTGGCTTCTGTTTTGTTCTCTTGGATTGCTTATGCTGAGGGAAGCCAGCCCTATGTAATAGGGACACTGAAGCTGTCCTCTGGAAAGACACATAGGGAGAGAGATTGAGACTTGCTGCCAAACGTTGTCACCAATTTACCGCTCATTTGAAAGGGTTTCGGAAGCAGATCCTCCAGACCAGACAAGCCGTCAGAGGACAGTAGTCCTAGCACACATCCTGACTGCGACCTCATGAGAGATCCCTGAGCCAGGAAGCTACCCAGCGAGGCAGCTCCAGAATTCCTGGCAGAGAAATTATAAGAGAGGACAACTGTTTAGTAGTATTTTAAGTTTCTAAGCTTTAATTTGTTGTGAAACAATAGATAAAGGATGCGTATTGCCATCCGTATGAAGACTGTAAAGATGCGGGTGGAATAATAACAGTCAATCAAGTACATTCGATGTTCAAAGCACCCGTGTTACTGTGGTAGTGGCTCTGGTCTGTGGCACGGGGTCATGCACATTAGCAGCAAGAGCTTTGACAAGGAAACATCGAAATACGTCCTATGGAAAATGTTTTGCTTCGATTGAGGTATTAGAGGGGAAGTAAGAATACAGATGAGGGATTAGTAGTCTCATTGAGAAAGCTGCAATCTAAGATTCTGAATCAGATATAATTGTAATAACTTTGCTAATATGTGTATAGTATAGATATGAATACAAATTGTTCCCCTTGCTTTTTCAGATGGAATTTTCATGTGATTTCTGTGAGTCATGCCCCTATTCCTACTGACCTCTAGTCTTGAATTGGGGCTTCTTTTTCCAAGAGGCTATTTTTAGCCATGGTAAACAGGAATGATTTTAAAGTTATGATTTGTCGATCCATACATTAACAAAAACTTACAATAGTTCTAAAAGCATGTACCATTATTTGTATTCCTGCTGGATTCATATAACAGAAGCATTTACAAAAGACAGTAATTTTATTTTGTATTTTAAATTTAAAGAAAGTTACATCTAGCATTCTTCAAAGGTTGTTTCTTTCTGAGTCTCCCTGGGTCTGCTAAATGGATTGCACCTTCCAGAAAATCAACTGGACTTTTAAAATCGTCTTCATTCTGTTCTACAAAGTCCACTGTGTTGTACTCTACTCTTCACTTAGCTGTTAAGAGGGAAATAAACCAATTCACAAGGTACACTCATCTTTGATAATCGCAAGGTATAGGCATATAGGTCTCCACAGGTCAGGACTGGGACTCAATCCTCAGATCCGGGGGTTGAAATGTGAGCACTCAAACTGTTGATCCATCTCTGCTTTCCTGAATGGTTTTTGTTTTGTTTTGTTTTGTTTTGTTTTTTATTAAAGCAGATATCTTTAAAAACACTGCAATAGAGGAAGCCGGGATGGCTCAGTGGGTTAAGCGCTCACTTTGCAGCCCCGGGGACTGAGGATCGAATCCCGGCCCCGGCCCTTGCGGACCCATATGCTGAACTGGGAGCTCCCCCAGTTCAGTTCTCTCTGTCTCTGTATCTCTCTCTCTCTCTCTCTCTCTCTCTCTCTCTCTCTCTCTGTCAAAAACAATAAAAATAAAATAAATAAATAAATGGCAAAAAAAAGATTAAAAAAAAAACACAACACTGCAATATAAAAAGTTTTAAGAAAAATCAAAGTCAAAATGTTATCTTAAATGTTATCATAGCATTAGAAGCAATAAACTGCATTTTATTCAACAACTTTGAATAAAAATCCGTCTTAGAGCCATTTCAATGTTTTAATGATCCAAAAGCAACCTTTCAAAATTATGTCATATTTTAATTCATTTAAAACAATTGCATGGGGAAGCCAGGATGGCTCAGTGGGGTAGGGGCTCACTTTGCAGCCGTGGGGACAGAGGATTGAATCCCGGCCCCGGCCTGTATGGACCCATATGCTGATTGGGGAGTTCCCCCAGTTCAGTTCTCACTGGGGCAAGACCCCGGCCCAGTTC
>PVKE010052820.1:0-10220 GCA_004027555.1 Craseonycteris thonglongyai
TCAATATCCAACAGGGGCAACAGGTAATAAATGTCTAATTATGAAAATATATAAATGGATAGAACTCATTTCTTACATTGAAGAATTTTTACAATTAAATACTATTTTTCCTACACTATATAATTTGTGATTCATAACAACCCTTTTAGATGAGGAAGAATTATCATCTACATTTTTCCACTTGAGAAAATTGATACTTAAGTTAAACAACTTGTGACAGGTTCTATAGCAAACAAATCTTTTGATTCCAGGTCTGGAATAGTTTATACTATATCAAATCAAACCATATTCTTTATGATAATATTGATTTTTGAATAGCCTGCTATCTCTTCAACCCTATTTTAATTAAAAAAAACATAAAATAAATTTTCCTCACTATTTGAAGAACTATAGTTTCTTTGTGTTAATACCTACACAGCACCTTTGACTTCCTCTTCATTTACCTTCTCAAAATGAATATAATCAGTGCTACTACTTTTATTTTATATTCTCTATCAATACCTTCTCTATTTCTTTGAAGACTTGCTCTCCTCCACATTTTTACTTATTGACTTTATTACAATTTTGTGACACTTTCTTTCTCAAACTCAGACTTGTGGACTAAATACATTTCCCCCTGCAAAATATCTTTTTGTTATAGTGGAACAAACATGGATCTTGGAATAAAATATTGATATTCAACAGTTATGTGTTTCTTCATTTGATGTGTCTCTAAATTTTTAAGATTTAAAGAAGTAGCAATGATTGTAAACTGCTGTAGGGTTGTCACATGAATTTTTGATAATGACATTTGTGGGAAAGAGTGTTAATGAAACATCAATGCCTATCATTTGATAAATGTGTGTACTATGTCCAGACATTGCATTAATACTTTATGTGTATTATCACTCATAATTCTTAAAAAAAACAAACGCTTTAAGCAAATATTCTTTCTCTCAAGTTATGGAGGTGGCCCCAAAATATGGTGATTAATAACGTGGACTCCATAGCCAGACTATCAGTGTGTGAATCCAACTTCCATCACCTCCTAGCTTTCATCTATGAAAATCCTGATTTTAATCCTTTTCGGCTTTCCCAAGCATTCTTCTGAAAGAGGAGGTGTGTATGTATGTGTGTGTGTGTGTGTTTCTACACGCATGTGCAAGCATATATAAGTGTGTGTGCTTACCTGTACAAATATGTTCGTAGTGTTTATATTTGTGTACTTATGTGTATATGGTTTATGTGCATGCATGCATGTTTATGTGTGATTGAGTGAGCATTCAGGGACAAATGTCACCTTTCTCCCACGAAGCATATGTACAGACGATGAGTTATGTGTTAATAATTTAGAGACGCCCATCCATTAGCTATATCTTGGCTTCAGGTTCTAGTTGAAAATATAGAAATAATAAATACATCATAAATTTAAAATGGGTAAGGAAAAAAAGTAGAGCTTCCAGCTTCCATTTTTTCTGCCTCCAGACTCTGTTAGTTTTCATGTATACCATAATACAGTAAACTCTCTGTTAACTGGAACTTAAGCAACCAGCACTCTCAAGCAACTGACAAAATTTTTTGCTTGAGAGTGCTGATTGCTTGGGTTCTGGTTAACAGAGAGTCTGTTTACATTTATCTGGCATCTACCAATCCCCATTGGTGCCCGTTATGAGAGTCAACTGTGTTTAACTGTTTCTAGAAGTTTAATTTAATTTTATCATTTGATAGCCTTAAATAATTTTTGCTTGATTATCATGTGTTTAGGTATGTAATAATTTATTTACAGAAAATTTTAGGAAATCTCTAAATGTATATCTTAATTATTTTTATTTTAGAATAGCTATGACTCAGTTTATTCTGGTATGTTATTAAATAAGAGTTAATACAGAGTATATTCTTATTCCTATTTTTATAAAGAATAACCATAATGTTTCTCTATTAAGTATGATTTAGCTCCAAGTGTTAAATATGTACTCTTTGTCATGCTAAGAAAGAAATAATCCAAACATAACTTTTGGTGTTTTAATCAAGAATAGATGTAGAATTTTTTCATTCCTTATCATCATCTATTGAGATAATTATATGATTTTTTAAACTATCTTTCCTAATAATATGATGTATATTAGTCTTTGCTATACCAGAATTTCTTGGCTGTGATAAGTCTTTTTTATTCATTATGGAAATACATACTTTAATTTAATTTTTTCTTAATTTCTTGAAATGAGCTAAAATGTAATTTATAATTTCACTATCTCTGTTTACTTCTTGAAAAAATGTCTGTGGGATTTAGATGGGAATTTACAAGTGAAGTTGCCTGTCACTTTCTTTGGTTTGGTCTTATGTGATTTAACTTTTTTTTTTTTGAAGTTTTTTTTTTTATTATATTTTATTGTTAAATTTAATGGGGTGACATTGGTTGGCAACAATTAGGTAGTTTCCAGAAGTACAAGTCCACATCACATCACCCATGCATCACATTATGTGCCCACCACCCAGAATCAGCTCCCCCTCCACCACCATATATCTGGTGCCCACTCCCACCTCCCTCCATAACTCTCCCTCCCCCTCCTCTCCCCTCTACAGGTAACCACCAAACCATTGAGAGGGCACCAGCATTATGATTTAATTTTTTTATTTCTAAATGTGACAGAGATCAACTATATATCCTTTCTGTTTATTCAAATAATTTTTGGTATAAATAAACAATGTTTTTAATAAAGGAATATTTTTTCTTTGAAAAATTAAATATCTATTTTTTAAATAAATCTATCTGAATCAAGACTAAAGCAAAAGAATCTAGTGTGGTTTCTCAAAGGTGGTCCTAATGGTCACCTTCTTCAAAATCATTTCAGAAGGTTCTTAAAAATGTTCAACTAAGACTTACTGACTGAACCACTTTATGACTTTTGTGGGCCTTAGGGAGTTTTGCCTTCCTTAGCCTCTTTCTCCTCCATAAGAAAATATTAAAAGTTATGTTTTACATATGTGTTAGTATAAAGACAGGTATATTATAATGTATTTAAGGGTTTTTTTTTCTTTTACCTAAATGTTTATATATGTTTATACTTTTTTTTTTAAGTTAAAATATTTTCATAAGTCCCTAAAAGTGTATTGATCTTGGGCCCTGGGCCTCCTGTGGCTAACAGGTACATAGGTCCTACTACTGAATCAGAATCTTCAAGTATAGGAGCCAGCAATGTGTATTTGAACAAGTAGCTTCTGTGATTCATGTGCCCAGTGGTCTACTGGCTAAATGAACTGGATTCACTGAGAAGCGATCCAACATCTGCCACTAACTGATAACTTCTAGTAGCATGGGGCTAGTCTCTTAACCTCTTGAGACTTTAATGGCTTTGTCTGTAATATCTCTAAATTCCTCTTTCTACAAACCTTTATGAGTAGGCACTTTATTGAAAATAGACAAATTTCTCATACTCTAATATATTCTTTCATTCAACAGCTAGATAAATGAGTATATCAGAAACTGTGCCAGGCCACGATGCCAGCATAGCTCAACAGGTTGAGTGCTTGTCTTGCAACTGCAAGGTCTGAGGATTGAACCCTGACCTCAGCTGGTACAAACCCCTATACTGAACTGTGATGCAACTGGTAACTGCCAGGATGGCAGCGAAGGTCCTCATCACTCATGCAGGTGGCCCCTAGTTCAGTTCCCCACTGCATGGCCCTACATCTACCTGTGTGGAATGAAACCATGTCACAACAGATGATGTTCAACTATGGAGACTGCTCTGGGCCCTCCCCCTTCTCTCTCTCTCTCTCTCTCTCTCTCTCTCTCTCTCTCTCTCTCTCTCTCTCTCTCTCCTTCTCTCAAAGATCATAAAATAAATCGAAAGAAAAAGGAAGGAAAGAAGGAAGGAAGGAAGGGGAGAAGGGAAGGAGGGAGGGAGGAAGGATGGAAGGAAAGAAGAAAGGAAGGGAGGAGGGAAACTGTGCCAGGTGGTATATGAGGCACTAAGGATATAGCAGTCATCGAATAAGGTATATTTGGTTCACAACACCTTTGGGCTTACACTATAATTGGAAAGTAGACACTCAATAAGTAAATATAATTGTGAGGATATTAAAATAAAAAAGTATGGGATAATAAGAAGGAGCTTTAACCTAGTCTAGAAAGCTAAACAGTATCTACTTGAGAACAAATGGGTCTTAGCCAATCAGGAATGGTTTTGAGGGTTATAGATGGAGAAAACATTATTCTTGAATGCTTAAGACAAAGGAGTCTGATGCATTTGAAGATTTAAAAGAAGAGTAAGATGGCTGGAACAGAAAGTAAAGGATACTAATTGTATTTCATATGGATGAGGAAGTTCATTTTCCATCATTTGTTATATTAATTCCACAAAGAATCCAAGATGATTTATCGGTTTATATTATACCCAAAGCTATTTATTTTGTCAGTATTTATTCAGAGCTTATCATGTTACACATACTGCCACAGTAAATGTCCTAGTGGGCCTTACAATCTATGGAGAGACAGACCTTAAATAAATAATTAAGCAAATAATTATGTATATTCATCGTATGCATGTCCATCTCCAAAGCTTGTACTAGTACTATAGAAAAGAAAAGGAAAAAACAAGAATATGTTATAAAAACATATAAAGACAAAAACTGACTGACTCCACTTGAATGCTAAAACCTGTATGGTGAGTCCAGAGACCGGGTACTAAAGAAACATGAAAAGGTTTTCTTAGGAGAGAGAATAACATGGTAAAAATTCAAAGTAGTAAGGGCTTACCAAGCTCCAATTGTATTTTGTAAATTTTCAACAATTTTGTCTTGCTTTTCAGATTAATATAATATTGTAGAAATAACATTTGACCAATCACAGAACTTGTCTTGATAATGCAAGCAATTAGATATTCAATTAATTAAAATCTCTTCATCTATAAATTATGTATATTGGACTAAATATTTCAAATCCTATCATAAATTTAGCTATTATAAAGAATCTTCTATGTGCCAAACAATTTATATTAAATTATTTCATTTATTTCTTCAGCAGCCTAATTAACTAGGCACTACTTTTTTGGTGGGGAGCATTGTGGCAAAATATATCTAGCATAGAACTTACATTTTAACCAATATTAAGTGTGTAGTTCAGTGGCATTAAATATACACATTGTTGTACTGTTGTACAGACATTTCCACTATCCATCTCCAAAATTTTTTTCTTTTTCCCAAACTAAAATTTTGTAACCAAAGAATAGTAACTCCCTATTACCTCCTCCCTAGCTCTTAGCAGCCATCATTTTACTTTCTGTCCAAACAAATTGACTAAGTACCTTGTCTAAATGAAATAATAGAGTATTTGTTCTTTTGTTACTGGCTTATTGTAGCATGTGTCAAAATTCCTTTCTATTTTATGGCTGCATAATACATACTTCTTTGTATGTATAAACAACATTTTGTTTATCCATTCATCTGTTGATGGACACTTGGATTACTCCATCTTTTGGCTATTGTGAATAATGCTGCGATGGCCATGGGTGTATAAATATCTATTCAAGTGTCTGTCTTAAATCTTTAATATATTATCTCCAGAAGTGGAATTGCTGGATCATATGTGATATTTCTATTTTTAGTTCTTTGAGGAACCATCATACTGTTTTTCATAGAAGAGGTACTTCTTATATTCCGATCAAGACTACATAGGGTTCCATTTTCTCCACTACTTTGTCAACACGTGTAGTTTTCTTTGTTTAAATAATTGCTATTCTAGTGGGTGTAAAGTAGTATCTCATTGTATTACCATTGCATTTCCCTAGTGGTTAGTGATGTTGAGCATCTTTTCATGTAGTTTTAGGCCAATTGTTAACTTTCTTTGGAGAAATGTCAAATTGGGTACTTCCCTCCTTTTTGTTTTTTTAAGATTTATTTTGTTGTGTTTGACAGAGAGAAAGAGACAGAGAGACAGAGAAGGGGGAGGGCGCAGAGTAGTCTCCATAGCAGTCTCCCATCAATTTTCAACATAGTTTTATTTCACAGGTAAGAATGGGGCCACACAGAGCAGGAACCAGACAAGGGGAGTCCTGCATGGGAGACACGCCCCTGGGAGCTGGAAGCCTTCCACATGACAGGCTTGCCCTGGCAGGAACCAAACTGCGGTGGGAAGCACACCCCAGTTCAACATATGGGTCCATACAGGCCAGGGCTGGGACTGGGTCCTGAACTTGATCCTCTGAGGCCTCAATGGGAGTGCTCAACCTGCTGAGCCATCCCAACTTCCCCTACTTTGCTAATTTTTTAATGAGCTCTTTGTTTTCTTGCTGTTGAGTTCTAAGACTTGCTATTAAACATATTCTGGATAATAACCCCTTATCAGATATAATTTGCAAATATTTTCTCTGATTTTCTGAATTGCCTTTTTATTCTGTTCATAGTGTCCTTTTACTAACAAAGTTTTTAATTTTGATGTAGTTCAATTTATTTTTTCTTTTGTTCTTGTGCTTATGATGTCACATCCAATAACTAATTGTCAAATTCAATGACATGAAGTTTTTCTCCTGTTTTCTTCTAAGGGTTTATAAATTTGATCTGACATTTAGGTCTTTGATCCATTAATTTTTTTTAAGATTATTTGTTTTTTTATTTTTTGAGTGAAGGTGAGAGAGAGAAAGAGAAAATGGGGGTGGAGCCTGGAGCAGTCTCCATAAGTGTAAGCTGAATGAGGGGCCTCCTTCATAAGAGGAGAGACCCTTCACTGCCATCTGGCAGTTACCAGTTGCACTGCAGTTGAGCATATGGGTTTGCATGGGCCAGGGCTGGGATTCAATCCCTAGACCTCTCGGTTGCAAGACAAGCACTCAACCTGCTGAGCTATCCTGACATCCCTGACTAATATTTTTATATAGTGTATAGTAAGGATCCAACTTCATTCTTTTGCCATTTGTTAAAAACCGCCTTTTCCCCATTAAATTATTTTGATACCCTTGTAGTAAATCATTTGACCATATATATGCAAAAGTTTATTTGGGAGTTCCAGTCTATTCTATTGGTCTATATGTCTGTCTTCCTACCAGTACAACACTATTTTGATTACTAGAGCTCTACGGAGTATATTTTGAAATCAGAAAGTGTGAGATCTTCACCTTCGTTATTCTTTTTCATGGTTGTTTTACTATGTGAGATTCCATATGAATTTTAGGATGGGAATTTTTTATTTCTGCAAAAAGAAAACATGGGAAGCCGGGATGGCTCAGCATATTAAACACTCAGTTTGCAGCCCTGGGAAGCAAAGATTGAATCATGGCCCTGGCCTGTGCGGACCCATATGCTGAACTGGGGAGTGCCCCCAATTCGGTTCTCAGCAGGGTAAGACCCCAGCCCAGTTCCTGCCCTGCACAGCCCCATGCGCATCTGTGGAATGAAACTATGTGAAAAAAATCAATGATGTGCAATTATGGAGACTACTCTGGTCCCTCCCTGTTTTGTCTCTCTCTCTGTATCTCTCTCTCTCTCTCTCTCTCTCTCTCTCTCTCTCTCTCTCTCTCTGTCGAAAACAATAAAAATAAATCTTAAAAAAAAAAAAAGGAAAGAAAACACACATACACACACATTGTTGGGATTTTGATAAAGATGGAATTATTATTATACATTTTTTTTCAAGGACCAAAACCTTAAGTATCTAAAGGATAAGTAAATGGTCCCATTTGAACCAACTCAGTTATTACATTGTATTTTACCTTTATTGTCACAAAACAAACCAGTTCATCATTCTTTGTCATCCAGAGAACATGTTGATGTTAAGATGTTTCTTGTTTCTCTCCTTCATCTTCTCCCTTTTTCTCCTCTTCTCCTTCCTTCTTCTCACCAGCTTTTCCTGTTTTATTTCTTATTTAATTCATGCCATTTCCATTTTCGTCTTTGGTGGTCCCATTTAAAGTCTTCAACTATAAAAATTAGCTTTGATGTTGCCATTGAGTAAATTGTCTTTTAGCAATGTAGTACTTCATTACAAATGTTTTGGTTTCTTTCCACATTTTGGCTTGTTTTGCACTATTTGCTTTTATTTTTATTGCTTGCTGCCACCATAATTTTTCTTTTACTGATGTTTACATCTATATAAAGTATCACTGTAAATTTTGATTAATGATTTAAAAAATTATATTTGTTTTCTGCTAGTATTTTCTTACTTTTTGCTTTTACATCTTTTGCCAGTGTTATCTGGAACATATAGTTCAGTATTGCTAGGTTTTCATTATTTGTTGCTCTATTATGAGGTCAACTTGTTGATTTCTTTTTGTTAATAATGTTTAAAACAATGAAACTTACCATATCATTTAACATTATACGCACCTCTTCTTTATTTTGATGGAGAAAATACATTAAATGATTCTAAAATATTTTGACCATTTATTTTTAGTAATAGTTCTTAAAGGCAAAAAAAAAAAAATGTTAGAAACTGTTTGCAAATCAGTCAATCTTTCTTCCAAGAGGACTGTTTGTTTATACTAAGTGGGATACTTGACACATGAATGTCACTTCTCTCATAGCTATTTTAATATTTTGTGATGTTATCCAACCTTCTGCTTTGCTATTCATTTATATAATTTCTGTGGTTTGTGTTGTGCCATTTGCCCCTTCATTTTGTTTTTAAATAATCTTTTTTTAAAAATATTTCTACTATTAATTTATTTTAAACAAAGGATCCAAATATTTTACTGTTCATTTACATTAACTTAAAAAACTTTGAAATCTATCAGTGATAAGTAATCTACCATTTTGAATGTATTATATTCACCTGAAAAACCCTTTCTGAGTTTCATATATTCACATAGTATATAAGCACCTAACTTAGTCTAAATCAAAATTAATTTTATTGATATTTTTGTTGCATTAACTTTTCTTTTATTAATATTATAACCCCCTTATCTCTTGTAGCTATCTCTCATTTATTTTAAGCATTTCATTGTTTTTTATTATCTTCAAAGTGTGGGACTTTTATGTCAATATGTAAAGTTAATTTTTATTCTAAATTAAATAGTAAAAATGGCATTCCAGGGTACTATTTTGTGTTCAATAGCTCCAATTCTCTTAATTTTAAGATTTTCTCTTATGATATCCTTTTATCTAAAGTCAATTAGTATCAAAGACGTGATCTTCCTCTCTATCTTTCTCTCTCTGTTTCCTCTTAAAAAAAAAAAGAAGAAGAAAAGGAAAGAAAAGAAAGAAAGAAACTACATGACCAGCAAAGCCCATATTTACTATCTAGCCCATAAGAAAACTTTTGCTATTTCTTGGTTTAGGGGTCTCCAAACTATGGCCTGCGGACAGATGCAGCCCACGAGGCCCTCTCATCCGGCCCGTGGAGACCTTTTTATCTGAATAAAATAATATTAAATAAATAATTAAAAACAACATCTATGTTCTGATTCTTTTTTATTTGGACCTCAAGTGTGTAGTCGGCCCCCAAACTGCTGTTTGATAGTTAATACGGCCTGCGGGCTGAAAAGTTTGGAGACCCCTAGCGGATCTTTCACTTCAAGAAAATTATTGTTTTCATTATTAATATTATTATTATTGTTATCATTACGATTAAACTATTAGCCTTTATATTTCTTCAAAAAATTCTCTTTATCTTCTTATTCTATTATTTTTCTCAAAAATTGCTGTCTTCTGTTATTTTACTATAATCTAGGATCCTGAAATTATAACACACTGATTTTTCAATATACACAATTAGTTTTTTTGTTTGTTTGTTTTTTAACCATGTGAACTATACAAGTTTAATGACGTTTTTCAGAATGCCACTTTTATTTAAGGGTAGTAATCATCCTTCTAACTTCTTAAAGATAACGCTCATCACCATAACTATGATCATTTATTTTTCTGTTCAGGTGATTCATAGAAGCCAACTTTGGAAGTGGCTTCTACAGGTTAGTGAAAACTTCCTCTGCCCCTTTATGGAGCAGTAATGCTTTGTAGTTAGACCTGAGTTACTTTTTCAGACTTTCTGATTGTTAAGCTTAATTTTCTGAGATGGGGTTATAATTATTTTTGTTTTAGACATTTAAGTATTTGTTGTATGGTAGAGTGAAGCTAAGAGGAAGAAAAGTGCATTGTCAAACACTCAGCTATTTTTCTGGTAAATCATTTCTTATTGCCTTCAGAATTTGTGAAGTCAAATTTATTTTCATTAGTAATATTAAACAAATGGCTAATGACATTGCTGTCTTACTCATAAATCCTATTACATATTCAGTTTAACGTTTGTCAGA
>PVKE010052821.1:0-10222 GCA_004027555.1 Craseonycteris thonglongyai
GCCTGGGCCGGAGCCGGGATTCGATCCTCGGTCCTCGTGGCCTCAAAGCGAGCGCTCAACCCGCTGAGCCGTCCCGGCTTTCCCGGACCTTCACATTTAAATGAAAGGAGAGGTGATTAGATTTGTGCTTGCTTTTTGAAAGGCAGTTCTGATGGCATCATGGCAGACATGTTTGGGGAGAGTTGGGTAGCAGAGCAATTGAGACAGTATTTTTAAGTTTGGCTGAGAGAAGATGGTTTAGGGAATATGGAGTAAAGGAATGAGATACTTGAAACTCATCTTGTATGAGGGAGGTGTGCTGCTAATTATAATTTGACTTTTGCTTCTCAGTCACTGAATGGAGCACTGAGCTGAAAACAAAAACACCTTTATTGTCTTTCCCTTCAGCTCTTTCCTCATCCCCAAGTCCCTCTCCCCACTGTCAGCGTGTCTGTTGAAATCTGTTGAAAGGTCATCAAGAGAAAGGAATCAGGGTTCTAGAATAATTGTGTTAGTCATAAGCCTCAATGATATTTGAGTCGAGGACCGACAGGATAAGATTAAAATGGAGCTGAAAGATCCCTATTGCCTAGTGACATCGTAGCCCTCATAAAATCAAAGTGCATTACCTCATGTGTTTGTGGTGATGCTGGTGTAAACAAACCTGCCAAGCACATGAAAATATGGCCCATACAATTAAGTACAGTGCATAATATTTGATAATAAATGGTTTATTTACTATACTTTTTATCATTACTTTTAGTGTGTACTGTTTCTACTTAACAAAAGTTTGCTGTAAAACAATATGCTGTGTTATGATGGCAGCAACCTCTTACCTCTTATGTTTACTGAGTCTCTTGATTGTACCATTTTTCTCTTGTGCTTGATTTAATCTCATGTTTTGGACAGTGGCAAGCTGTACAGGCTTGTAGCCTAAGAATAATAGACTATGCCATGTAGCCTAGGTATGCAGTCAGCTATACTATCTAGGTTTGTGTAAGTACTCTACGATGTTCTTACGACAAACAAATCGCCTAACAACACGTTTTTCAGAACATAACCCTGTTAAGTGGCACATGACTATGTATTTTCCTAAAGTGGCTCCATTACTTACACAGTGGATTGTCATAGCACATGCCTTTTTACCACCCCCACCTACCACCAAATGTAGGGGATTAGAATTTGGCATCTAGAATCTAGCATCCAGAGAGTGTTAACTGTTGAGCTAGATTTGAGGTCTTCAGAGATATACTGTTGTATACCTATGGTTTGTATAGATATTTGCAGCTTTTAAAATAGATTGATACACAAACATAGATTAAAATAATCTTATTGTGTAAATAGTTGAAATTCCCTTGGCTCCTATTTGGGAAGGTTTTTTAATTTTTATAAACAGTCCATATGTTAAGTGAAAATGGTGTAGTCAGCAGGAGGTGCAGGACTTTGAGTCAGGAGTACTATATTTTAGTTTTAATTACCTACTCTCTCTCAGTCATTTAACTTACCTCTTGGGTCCTCACTACTCATCTGTAAAACCAGGATGTTGGACAAGAGATAACTTAAGTTTTTTTTTAAGCGTTGGTTATTTTTATCTTTATCCCTAGAGATGTGGAAAAAATAAATTTAGAGAAAAGGAATTTTCAAGTACTAAAAACAAATAGGAAAGGTTAAAAAAGGATTAATAGGTTTAGAAGTAGTTGGACTGATAAGTAAAGGGAGTGATAATATAATAATTTGAATATTTCCACTGAATATTTCCCCTTTTTCCTTTGTTGTGGGTGTGTCTGTCTATCATTTTACATAGAATCCTGTGGGCTAATTGTGCCTTGACCAAGAGTTTGCAGTATGAATTTAAGGTCCACAGACCTGGGGGTAGCCAGGGTGTAATTTCTTATCTGGCAGAGCAGCTTAAAGTTGGGTGAAGTTTTCATCTGAAGTCTAGCTTAAGTTTAAAGAGCGTAATGCTGTTAAAAAGTGATGTATTCAGGGGAAGTTGTTTCTTCTCAATTGAGGATGAAAGTATGCATATAAATATAGTAGCAGTAGTTTTGTCTGACACAGATGATTTTAAGAAAATGTTGATACTTTGTTTTTTATCACTATAAGAGAAGTAGCAAAAGAAGCTTATCATTTTTATTGTATATCATGAGGTCAGTTATTCTCAAATTTACTGGTCTGGACCCCCCTATATTATTAAAGATCCTAAAGAGCTTTTATTTACTATATTAGAAATTAAAACATTTACAAAACTTATGTATGCATTCAAAAATAACAAAACTCATCTGCATGCTAATGTAAATGATACTTTTATGAAAAAAACTTCCAAAACAAAAATTAGAAGAGTTTCATTGTTTCACATTTTGCCAATACTCAGTCCGGCTTACTAGACAGCTACCTGAATTATATGCTTTCTACCTTCAGTCTGTTGTCATATATAATATATCACATAGCTTCTGAAAGAACTACTCCATTGTACACCTGAGAAAGAATGAGTGAAAATGGCAAGCAATATCTTATTGTTATGAAAGCAATTTTTAGTCTCTTGGATCTCTTGAAAGGGTCTCAGTGGACCACACTTTGAGAACCAGTGCCTTAGACTCCCAAGGGAAGCTTGATATCATTTGAGTGCCTTAATCACTAAATATTTACTTAAAAAAAAAAACTTATTAGCATTTATTTCATGCTGAATTTACACCCGGATCATAAGTTTTTTTCTTTAGTTTCTTCTGGGAAATGTTTTCCTTCTGCAACCTCTTCTGGTTTAGGAACAATTCTCTTTTTTGGTAAGAATCATCTCAATGTGGCAGGGAGAGTACAAGTATGTGATAACCTACCCATGAGCTCTAAATTCTGCACCATACCTTGGGAGCTTTGTTCACCTGAATGTGCTCAATGACTAGAAAATCTTAATCTGAACTCTTAAATTCAGCATTACTCTATACATTTTTAAGCATGTACAACAAAAATTCATCACTTTTTGTGGACCACTGACTAAAGCCCCACTGTTTGGGGCCTGCACACATCTACCAAATCCACCATTGTAATGATAGAATGGCATACATAGCTTTTGTAAAATGGCATTCTTCATATACTTTCGGCTATGCATACCCTTGATGACCTGGGCAGTTTCACAATTGTTCTTAAAGTGAACACGAAGATTTGAACCTCTTTATTTGCATGAGTTCGTGGGGTTTTCTGGGTCAAGAGAACAGTGAACCATTTTTAGTGGTCTCAGGCCACTTGAAGAGCTAAATGTTTTTAATTCAGTTATAAATTGCATACAGGCAAGTCTGAAAATTTAAGTGTAGTTTCATAAATTTTTACAAATGTATACATCTGTATAACAACTGTTCAGATCAACATGCATTTTCAGGATCCCGGAAGGCTCCCTTATTATGCCTCTATCTATCCCCCTCAAAACACACCCCACAATATTCTGACCACTGTCTTTTAATGAACTAGCCATGCCTGTTTTTGAACTTCATATAAATGGAATAATACAATATGCAATCTTGAGTCACTTCTTTTGCCTAACATAATTACTTTTTTGTTACTGTGTAGTGACTGTATGGAAATACCATGATTTATTTATCCACTCTGCTGTTTGTGGACATTCGAATTGTTTAGTGTTTTCACTAATTATAAAGAGTGTTGCCATGATCATTTTCTTTTGGGTACACACATCTAGAAGTGGAATTGCTGGGTTATATGGTATATGTGTGTTTAGCTTTGGTAGATACTGCCAACCAGGTTTCCCAAGTAATTGGTTGTACCAGTTTAAAATCCCACCAGCAATGTACCGGTAGTTCATGTTGCTCTTGCTTACCAACACTTAGTATATTTAGTGTTCTCAGTCCTTTTAATGTTAGCCATTTTGGTAGAGATTTAGGAATATCTAATTGTGCTTTTTTATTCATTCACTTGTGTCTAATCATTGTTTAGAACCTTTTTATATGTTTAGTGGTCTTTGGCTATTTAACTCTAGCTTACCTATAAAATCTGAAGTTTGGCCAGTAGACACAGCTTGAAGTCTTATAGCTCAAAATCACTAGTTCAGTGAATTCTCTGAAATAAGATTTTTAAAAATGAACTTAATTGCTCTGTTAGTGACAAGGGAGGTTAAACTATGCATTTTTGGCTTTAGAATATGTCTGGAAAGATCTTTGCTCTTGAGAGCTTACAGTAGTTGAAACTAAAATATATAAGCCAGATATAAACCAGGAAGACAAGTAATAACAAGTGTTGGCGAGGATGTGGAGAAAAGGGAACCCTTGTGCACTGTTGGTTGAAATGTAAATTGGTTCAGCTACTATGGAAAACAGTGTGGAGGGTCCTTAAAAAGTTAAAAGTAGAATTTTACCTTATTACCCAGCAATTACACTTCTGGATATTTGAGAAAATCCAGAACACCAAATTGAAAAGATATATGCACCCCATGTTTGTTGTAGCACCATTTATAATAGCCAGCACATGAAAAAAAAAAACCAACCTAAACGTTCACCAATAGATGAATAAATAAAGAAATTGGGGGTGGGGGTGGGGTGTTTGAATATTATTCAGCCATAAAAAAAAAAAAAAGAAATCTTGCCATTTTTGACAACATGGATGAACCTTGAGAGCATTACGCTAAGTGAAATAAGTCAGAGAAAGGCAGATACCCTGTGGTCTTTTCTTACAAGTAAAATAAAAACAAAACAGAAAACCCTTAGCTCGTAGATATGGAGTATGGATTGGTGATTACCAGAGGGTGGGGGTCAGAGAGAAATGGGTGAAGTGAATCAAAAAGTAAAACATTCTGTTGAATGTCAAAAAAAGAAAGAAACCAGAAAACTTACTCGACTTTTGCATCTGTTTCATTGCCCTCACTTCTTTATGCATCCCAACAAATGTCTACGTTTAGCTGTCATTCTTTTTTCTGTGTGAAATTTGTTCATGTGAAATGCATTTTACAGAATTTACTTGCTGTCTAGCTCCTTTGGGGGATGGGGGGCGGGGCAGACTGGTGAATTCCTTAAGGGCAGAAACTGAGTCTTGTTTACTGTTCTCTTAAAAAGGGTCTGGCACAGAGCAGGAATTCAGTGTCACCAAGACAAACAAGTAATCTATTTTATAGATTTATTTTCACCCTGCCTTTAATTATTCAGCTAGATTTCACCTGTATAATAAGTACGTTTTAAGGAACGAGAAAGGATGTAGATAACACTTGAATACCCTTAAGAATATTTGATTTGTTTTGATAAGATTGTGTGTTTTAATCATCAGTGATCTTTTTGAATAGGTCAACTGTTCTTCGTTAAAATTTAACACCTAATGCTGGAGATAGGAGAAATGAGGTTATGCATGCTATTCAATGGTACTTGAGGTCATTGGTACAGGTTTGATTCTGAACTATTAATTACATTGACTACGTTAGGTCATTCTAACCATTTCTTACGTCTTTTCTCATCTATCCATACATATGCTAACTTGCCCTACTACTACTCATCTTTATCCTTTAAGATCCAGCTCAAATGTTCTGAGAAATTTCTGTGAATATTTTTTACCCTCATCTAACATATTTCTCCCCTTTGCAGACTTTTTATTAGAGAACAATCAAACACACAGATGTAGATAAATTCACATCAGCTAGCTTTAATTCATGGCTATTCTTTTTATTATACCTTTTATTTTGAAGCAAATCCCAGATAGCATTTCATCTTAAAATATTTTATATCCCATTCTGATTTAGGTGTATTTCCTTGGTGTTCCCATTTCCCTTCTCTCTTGTAAATTACGGTTTTTTTTAAATGTACTATATCTCTTATTCTACTTTGTAAATGTCTCAAAAACAATAGCTAATACTTAGCATACATACCTATATGTGAAAAACTGTTAAATTGCCTCACATAGATAAATTCTTTATAGTCTCAAAAGTAGGTACTATTGTCCCCATTTTATATATAAGAAAACCAAGGCACGGATGTTAAAGAACATGTCCAGTTTGGACATGTAGTTAAGTGGCAAAGCAGGTATTCAAACTGAGGCCATTTATCTTCAATCTGTACTCTTAACTACTACACTGTATAAAGGTTGAATGAATGGGCTCAGTTAAAATTTTTTTTTTTTTTTTTTAATTTGGCCGCCTTTTTGCTGTAAATTTGCCAAAAGCACACAGGCACTTTTTGCTCTTTCAAAAAAATACAGCTAGAAGGGTCTTTAGTATGCTGCTTTCCCATTTTAAAGATGAGGTTCCCTTCACTTCAGCTTTTGTACTTTTCATTTTATTTATGATCTGTCTAAAAAGTTGATGGTCTTTGGCCTCTTGGTTTAATAATAGTGTCTCAGTATAATAAGAATGTTTTAAGTTTCTTTTTTATTTTATTTTTTTAAGATTTATTTTTATTATTTTTAACAGAGATACAGAGACAGAGAGAAGGGGGAGACTGCCCAGAGCAGTCTCCATAGTTGTCCATTATTGGTTTTTCCACATAGTTTTATTCCACAGGTGGTTGCGGGGCTGCGCAGGGCAGGAACTGGGCTGGGGTCTCACCCCGGTGAGAACTGAACTGGGGGCGCTCCCCAGTTCAGCATATGGGTCCGCACGGGCTGGGGCTGAGATTCAGTCCTCGATCCCCGGGGCTGCAAAGTGAGTGCTTAACCCACCAAGCCATCTGGCTTCCCCAGAACATTTTAAGTTTTGCATAATACTACATTTAAAATTTTAATGTTGAGTTTTTATTTTTACTTTAACATTCTATTTAAAATTCTTGTTTTCAGTTTTTGTATAGCTTCTACTTTTTGGTTTTTCTTTTGAGTATTAGCCTTCATGGTGTACTGCACAGTATTATTTTAAACATTTAGGATTAATTGTACAAAGATGAACAAACTTTAACACATAGTTTTTCTCATAGATCTCTCTTAATGAACTCTACATGTGTAAAACTATATTACAGAAACAGTGCAAATGTCAATCAATTAATGAATGCATAAAATGTGTATCATACAATGGAATGAAAAGGAGTCCTGATCAAGATGGTAGAGTAGGTAAACACTGTGCTCACCTCCTCCCATGACCACATCAAATTACAACTAAATTATAAAACAGTCAACCTGGAGAACCATCTGAAGACTAGCTGAACATAAGTTCTATAAGTATATACAGAACAAGCTATGTCAAGGCTGGTAGGAGGGGCAGAGATGCAAAACAGGCTGGCTGGCCCCATACCCACGTGTGGTGGTTGAAAATTGGGAGGGCTATCTTGGCTATAGAGGTTCCCCTCCGAGAAGTAAGGGGTTCTAGCCCCACACTGGGCTCCCCAACCCAGATTACCAGTTCCAGGAAAAGGAGGTGGTGAAAATGAGTGGGAATTTTGTCCCTGGGTAAGATGGAATGCTGCTGGAAACCCACATATCCTCTTTGCACAGAAGGCCTGTGCACAGACTTGCTCTCAGGCACTCAAGCTGGGTTCTGTTGGAAGGATGGCAGCTTGGAAGGCTCCAGAGGAATATAGGGAGAGACTTGAGTTGTGTGGCTTCAGGACAACAGCTGTGGAGGGACATTGTCCCTGTGTTGAGCCCTCCTCACGTGACAGTGGTGGGTGAGTTCATCTTTCCTGTTGAACCCTCCCTCCACCCTGGTAACTCCCTGAGACCCCGTCTCTCTCAACTCACATGCTACCTGGGGCTCTTAGTGTGGTGGCAGACGTCAGGAGGCCCTGAGCCTTTTACTGCGCTGCCCTAGGCCCTGTATTGGTGGCTTTTGACCTCGGTTCCTGCCTCTAGGTCCAACACAGGCAGCTATCAACCGCTGATTGCTTTGTATTTCTTACCAGGTAGCTGGCAGGCACTGACCTTAGCCTGCAATGGAACCCTTGAAAAGAGGTCTCAGAACCAACATTCCCAGTGGCTGACCTCAGAACACAACAGCGAGTGCCACAGCAACACACTCAAAAGGTGGTCTCAACAGGCACCAGAGACTGCTGAGATGCAAATCCCTCTCAGTGGGGTCAGCCCCTGCACAGCCGCTCGTGCTGTTGTGGCCAATCTTCACAGCAGTTAGCTTACAGGTCAATTCCATCCACTTATGTGCCAACAGCAATTAAAGAACAGGAGAAAACTTTAGAAAAAGAATGGAATGAAATGGAGGCAAGCATTTGATCTGATGAGAGTTCAAAACACAGGTTATAAGGATGCTCAAAGAACTTAGAACTTCAAAGATAGTAAGAAAACAAAACAAAACATAGATCCCGTAAGAAAAGAACCAAGCTGCAATGAAGAATATAATAAGTGAAGAATACATTAGAGTCAATAACAGGTTAGAAGAAGCAGAGGATTGAATTGGTGATTTGGAAGACAAGGAAGTAGAAAACCCCATTAGAACAGCAGAATGAAAAGAATTTTAAAAAATGAGGGTAGTTTAAGAAACCTCTGGGACAACATCAAGCATGACATTCATATCATAGGGGTACCAGAAGAAGAGAGCAAGGGATGGAAAGCCTATTTGAAGAAGAAATTACTGAAAACTTCCCTAAACTGGTGAAGGAAATAGACATACATATACAGCCCAGGAAGCACAGAGTTCCAAACAAGATGTACCCAAAGAGGCCCACTCCAAGACACATCATCATTAAAATGCCAAAATTTAAAGACAAAAAAAGAGTCTTAAAAACGAGAAAAGCAGTTCCCTGCAAGGGTACTCCCATGACTGTCAGCTGATTGTGTCAATAGAAACTTTGCAGGCCAGAGGTGATTGGCATGAAATACCGTACTCAAATTAATGAAAAAGCAAGGACCTACACAACCAAGATGACTCTACTCAGCAAGGCTATCATTTAAAATTGAAGGAGAGGTAAAGAGCTCCTCAGACAAGAAAAAGCTGAGGAGTCCCATCATTACCAAACGAGTATTATGAGAAATGTTAGAGGGACTTCTTTAAGAAGGGGGGGTAAAGACCATAAATACGAAAATGGCAATAACTGCATATATGTCAATAGTCACATTAAATGTAAATGGAGTAATCGCTCCAATCAAAAGACAGGGTAGCTGAATGGATAAAAAACAAGACTGATACATATTCTGTTTGTAAGAGATGCACTTCAAATAAGATAGACTGAAAGAGATGGAAAAAGATACTTCATGCAATTGGAAACAAGAAAAAAGGCTGAGGTGGCAATACTTATATAAAATACATAAAACAAATACTGAGGGTGCCAAAAAATGTATACACATTTTAAAGGATGTTATCTATGTATTACATAAATACTGATGGTAATTACTTTGAACACCTCTTGTAATTGCAGAAGTCAAATGTGACTTGAGTTCATCTTTTACTATCGGTATAGAGTATTGCAGTTTTAATACAGATTTTTTTCTTAAAGTGTGTATACATTTTTTGGCACCCTCTGTATTCGTGAACATAAAAGGAGAGATTGACAGTAATACAGTCATAGTAGGAAACTTAACACCCCATTGACATCAATGGATAGATGTTGCAGACAAAACCACCAGGGAAACGGGTACCTTAACTGATGGCATTAGACCAGATGGATTTAACTGATAACTTGTAGAGCATTTCACCCTAAAGCAGCAAAATGTGCATTCTTTTCAAGTGCACATGGAACATTTTCCAGAATAGACCATGTTAGGCCACAAAAAAAGTCTCAATAAATTTGAGAAGATTGAAATATTATGCTTCCTTTCTGACCACAGTGATAAGAAATTAGAAATGAATTACAAGGGGAAAAAATGAGAAACACAAACATGGAGGCTTAATAACATGCCACTAAATAATGAATGGGTTTACAATAAGATCAAGGAAGAAATCAAGATACTTTTAGACTGTCGGTTCCTAAGTGGGATATGCATACCACCAGGAGTACATGTTGGGCTGATCAGGGGTACGTGAAAAATAGTAACAGTTATTTAACTGTGTTAAAAATATTGTAAAATTTGGTTTGTACTTTTAGTGTAGTAATTTCTCTTTCCTAACACTTAATTTCCACTGTTTTACATTGAGAACAGGCACTGAACAAAGTGTCCGTCTTTAAAAATAACAAGGAGGGGAAGCCGCCGGGATGGCTCAGTGGGTTAAGCGATCACTTTGCAGCCCCGGGGACCGCGGATCGAATCCCAGCCCCGGCCCGTGTGGACCCATATGCTGAACTGGGGCGTGCCCCCAGTTCAGTTCTCACCTGGATGAGACCCCAGCCCAGTTCCTGCCCTGTGCGGCCCCGCGCCCACCTGTGGAATGAAACTATGTGGAAAA
>PVKE010052822.1:0-10222 GCA_004027555.1 Craseonycteris thonglongyai
TCCCAGGGAAGCCGGGATGGCTCAGTGGGTTAGGCGCTCACTTTGCAGCGCCGGGGACCGAAGATCGAATCCCGGCCCCGGCCCGTGTGGACCCATATGCTGAACTGGGAGCTCCCCCAGTTCAGTTCTCTCTCTGTCTCTGTCTCTGTATCTCTCTCTCTCTGTCAAAAATAAAAATAAATAAATACAAGTATATTTAAAAAAAAAAAAATCAGAGGTCCCCACAATCCCCTCCTTGGGTTCTATTAATTCTTTAGAACAGAGCTCCAAGAAACATGTTAGTTAACTAGATCACTGGTTTATTATAAAAGGATGTAACTCAGGAACAGCCAGATGGAAGAGATGCACAGGGCAGGGTATGGAGAAGAGATGCAGAAATACCAAACCCTCTCCAGGTGCCATATTCCCCACATCTCCACGTGCTCACCATCCAAGAAGCTCTGGGAACCCCATCCTCTTAGGTGTTTATGGAGGCCTCATTACAGAAGACGTGATTGATTAAATTATCGGCCCCCGTTGGCAATTGATTCAACCCCCAGCACCTCGTTCCCTCCCTGGAGGTCCGGGTGGGACTGAAAGTTCCATTGGCAACCAGCCCCCATCCTTAGCTGCTTTCCAAGTTGCCTCATTAATATAACAAAAGACACCTTTCCACTCTCAACTCAGAATTCCAGCAGTTCTGGGAACTGTGAGCCCAGAACTGTGGCTACAGACCAAATACATATGAGAAATATATTTTTGCCATCTGAATGACCAACTATCTATTTCTCATAAGTCTCCATATTGCATATCTACCCTCCTTGATTTCACCATATCTCATTACTTCCTTATGTGTGCACCCTCTGTGCCCCACAGACTGATTTCTTGTTCCTTGACTCTGGTTCCTTACCATTGGCTTTCCTGATAAATTTCTCTGCTCTTTATCCATCCTTTCCCTTAATTTCAAGCTTGGGCTACAATTTACATCTTCTATGTGGGTATTTGCCTGTGAAATAGATTGATTCATGGTTAGTCAGATTTCGTTTTGCTAGGATTCCCTTCCATCCTCACAGTGGAGATGATCTGTATGGGGGGCAACCCTTCAGGCCTAGAGAACCCCAGGGTCTCCTCCCTGGAGACAAAAGGAAGTCCTGGTGATGGATAAGTTACCCCTGTGCTAAACTTCAGTTGGACCACGGGAATACTTCAGCCAGAGTTTTACTATTATGAACATAGATGGCCCAATTTTTATAGCTCTTTTCAAAGGCCAGCATATTTCTAAAGACAGACATTTTCTTAAACAGTTTAAAGGGAAAAATTTTTAAATACCATGAAGAGAGACCTTGTGAAATAAATATATTCATATTGTATACATTTTACTTTTTGGTCTTTTCTAAATCCAAGGTGCAAATGACCAATTACATGAATTTTTTTTTTACTACAAATATTATAGGTGAATTAAAAGAAATCAAGCAAGATATCTCCAGCCTTCGTTATGAACTTTTGGAGGACAAGAGCCAAGCAACAGAGGAATTAGCCATTCTAATTCACAAACTCAGTGAGAAGCTGAACCCCAGCATGCTGAGATGCGAATAACTCAGTGACCTGAAAATTTGACTACAGCACAAATGTGGGCAATAATATTTCTAAGTATGAAATACTTGAAAAACTACGGTGTAAATTTTTAGTATTAACTATCTTTCTCATGTGAATCTTTAAAAGTTAGATCTTAATGATTTTACTGTTTTATCACATGCAAATGGTCTTCATTTAAATTTTCAGCCTTGACACGCCATTGTATTTAAAGGCTCAGTATTACTACATTTCTGACATTTTTGCCTATTTTAGAGTAAGCTCTACTACATCTTTGCACTACCCGTTTGCCTCCAAGAGACCGTAAGCTCCTTGGGGACAGGGACCAAGTCCTATCCATCTTTGTGTGTCTAGTACAGTGCTTGGTACGTCGTAGGTGTTCAGTAAATGTTGTTGAGAACAACTGAACTGAACTGCCAACAAAATACGAAAACAAATAAAAAAGCCATCACTATGTAGCACACTTTTTCTTGTCCAAGGGCTGAAGGGATTTAAAAAAAATAGCAACTGAAAACATTTCACAAGCAGCTATGACTTGGTCAGATTTTCTTAGAATTTTTGGCATCACTGATAATCCCAAAGCTTTTTAGCCCCCAAGGAAGAATTGAACAATGAAATGGGTTAATAGAAAAATATAACTACATTACATATTTACGTTTCAGAGAATTGTTCGAAACAGCACATTAAAGATTTTTCTAAAGTACCGGTATATATTGTTTGCTTCCTGTCTTAGCTTTTCATTTGTTGTTTTTTTCAGTCATATGAATTGAGTCATGGGATGGTGAAATTTTTTTAAGGTTGGGGGTTATGTAGGGTTGTTATTTTGTGATAACCTCCTGATTTCTGCCCCTGATACTTTAATGCTAAGTGAGATATCAACAGCTGACATTCTCTCTTGCCCATTCGCCTCATTCTGAGTTTTGGAGGGTATGCTTATGAGAATAGGGAAGCGCAGTGGCTGTTCACCTCAACAGGAATGTCCAAGCATCACTATGTATGTTCCATTTCCCTTTGAGGCTTCTCTTGTCATCATTGCTTATGATCAAAGCGTTTCCATCATACTTTTAACACAAAATAGGTTGTGAAGTATCTATTTGACTTATTATGTAACTGAGCTGAGTACTGCCACAATGCCTCATGACTTTAATAGGAAAGAGGATACAGGCCAGTAAGTTCCCTCTTCTCTTCACCAACTGTAGAACACTCATAAAGTTGTTTTTGTTTTTTGTTTAGTTTAACCAGATAGGTTTAACTGTCTCATAGGATTATGTTTAACATCTTGATTCTCTTCAGTCTGTTCCTGTCTAGTCTTATAGGAATACGAATTGTGATCACACCTTAATGAAACTTGTAGTTTCATAGGTCCTAAACACCAGTTAAATACAGGATACTTTAAAAATCATTGCTTTCACACAGCAAGGCTTTCTAGACCTGAAGACAAAAATGAACATTAAATGGAACTACAAACAGCTCTTTAAAGATAATTTCTTAATTTCTAATTTTGGGGACTTAAAGCAATTAAGTTTAAAAAGAACTTTATACATTTTTGCTACCACTGTAGACTATTTCATTGACTTTTGTGTTATTCTAATAGTACATTGTCCTAAACGTTTCTTGAACCTTATGTATTCTATGTTATGCCTCAGAACTGAATAAAATACTTAATTTTTTCATTGTTATGTTACTCTATTAAAGCAGGAAAGATATGGAGTTTTCATAAAAGACAATACTTTCAGTCTTACAGCATTTTCTAGAATTCCAAGTGTGGACATTTTTGTTTATAGCTGTGGAATAAAATATTTAGTGGGGGCTGGGAAATTGTTGCATGGAAAAGTGTCACATTCAGCTGGGGACATTCAGCCTAGGATCCTTGGAGTCTTGAATAAAGATAAAACTAACTGCATTTTTTTTTCTTAATATCCATGTCTTCCACAACTGTAGAACTCTCAGCACAGATTAGGCAAGCTCCTCTGTGTTATACACTAAATCCTCTCCCCCTCCCCAAATTTATATGTTGAAATCCTAAACCCCAGTGCCTCAAAATGTGAGTGTATTTGGTGGTAGGGCCTTTAAAGAGATAATTAAATTAAAAGGAGGTCATTGGAGTGGAGCTTAATCCTCTGGGACAGACGTCCTTATCAAAAGAGATTAATGAACGTACCCAGAGGGGAGCCCATGTGAAAACACAGATTGAAGATGCCTCAGAAGATTGGTTTGGTTCCCTGCTGACACCTTGATCTTGTACTCTCTAGCCTATGAGATCGTGTAAGAAAATAACTTCCTTTTGTTTAAACCACCAAGCTTGTGGTACTTTGTTATGGTGGCCCTATCTATCTACTATACCTTCCAACCCCCTAAATTCTATAATCATCTATAAAATTCTATTTTACTCTACCTCCTCTATTGCTACTTTTTAATTTACTTCTAAAATTTATCTGTATTTTTATTGAGTCTAAATGAATATGTATTTTTCCCCAAATTGCCACACAGCCAACCCGATCTTAAGGCATTATTGTCCATTTTAATATAGTTATTTTATTTAATATAATTATTTCAGAAAAAGAATTGTCGAAAATGCCCTGGGACCTAGGCAAAAGCTCAGTTCCCTCTGTAGAAAATAATTTATCTTTCTAAGCAGCACCTCTATCTCAGGGGTTTAATTCCTGATTCACTACCCGAGTAGACCACAGAAATCAGGAAAGGAACTGTGTGTTATTCATCTGTAGTATTTCTGTAGGCAGAACACTGTGTACAGTAAGGACTGATAGACCAAGTCAAGGAATGTCAAGATCCTGAGTCACCAGCAGTAGTCTGAGGGTCCCTGAGGCCTTTTCAGGGGGTCTGTGATTTTGGTATGTATTTTCATAACACTAAGACATTATTTTTGTTTTTCATTGTGTTGACATTTGCACTGATGGTACAAAAGCCATGGTGGTTAATACTGCTGATACTTCAGCAGAAATCAAAGCAGTGACTTCAAACTATAGCAATCACTGTATTCTTCATGCCCACATTTGCAGGACAACAAAGTTTCATATAAAAATGTTCATTATGAAGCAGTAAAAAATTGTTCATTTTAAACCTTCACTCTTGAGTATGTATCTTTTTAAATATTCTTTTTGATGATATGGGAAGCACGCATAAAGCATTTTTACTAAATACTGACGCACATTAGTTGTCTCCAAGAAGAGCATTTGTGTGATTACTATTTGAGTTGCTAGCTCAACTCATTGCTTTTCTCATGGAACACTTATTTCTTCGAAAGCATAACTGAAAAATTATTATTCAGACTTGGATATTTGTCATGCACTTTCTGGGGAATTCAAACAGGGACCCTATCATTTCTAGAAAAACAATTGACATGTGTTGCCAATGCTTAAAATTTGAGCCTTTATGCATGAATTATACTTCTGCAAAATGTGTGTGCATCCTCTGAGGTTGACAGCTTCCCAATACTTCATATCTTCTCTAATGAAATTTGTGGAGATATTAACAAATGAGTTTTTTTTAATGTTGTATAATGAAGTCACATTTCACATTACAACTAACTTCTCAAAATTACCCACACATTATACCATTAGATTGAATGCAGAAATAGATCTGGGACTCCTCTATTCAGAGGGATGGTAAATAGATTTGCAAACAACACTAGTCTTTTTACTTGTTTTGGAAATTGTTATTTTCATTAAAATAGTTTTGTAATGAGCTTATTTTTAAGGATTTATTTTTATTGTTTTTGACAGAGAGAGAGAGATACAGAGAGACAGAGAGAAGGGGGAGGGCCTGAACAATCTCCATAGTTGAACATCATTGGTTTTTTCATATAGTATCATTTCACAGGTGGGTGGGGCTGCACAGGGCAGGAACTTGGCCGGGGTCTTCACCCCGGTGAGAACTGAACTGAGGGCACTCCCCAGTTCAGCATATGGGTCCACACGGGCCGGGGCCGGGATTCGATCCTCAGTCCCTGGGGCTGCAAAGTGAGCGCTTAACCCACTGAGCCATCCTGGCTTCCCCTGCTTATTTTAATATTTTTAAATTTTCAGTTCTAATTTTGAATATGCTATCAAATAACTCATATAAACAAAAGGTCTTTGGTGTCCTCAATAGTTTATATTGTGTTTTTGTAAAGGGGTTCTGAGGCCTGAAGTTTGAGAACTGCTGATGTAAGCTAACACCTGTAACAATGGAATCTAATTCTTTGAAGGACCCTTTCCAATGTCAGAGAAGTGGGTCTGAATCTACCCAGCTTCATATCAATCAATCCTCTACAGGGGAGGCAGGGATGGCTCAGCGGGTTAGGCGCTTGCTTTGCAGCCCCGGGGTCCGAGGATCGAGTCCCGGTCCCGGCCCATGCAGACCCATATGCTGAACTGGAGTGTGGCCCCAGTTCAGCTTTCACCAGGGTGAGCTTCCCATGTGGAAAGCCCCTGGTTCAGCCCCCAACTTGCAGGGCGTGTCTCCCATGCAGGAGGCCCCCGCCTACCTGCGTGGAAACCATGTGGAAAAACTGATGATGTACAACTATGGAGACTGCTCTGGGCCCTCCCCCTTCTCTCTGTCTATCTCTTGTCTCTCTCTCTGACTATGTCAAAAAATAAAATAAATCTTTAAAATTAACAAAAAAAAAATAAAATAAAATAAATCTTAAAAAAATAAAAAGAAATCCTCTACTTCGCAAAAGACAGAGGTGCGGCTCTGGGCGGCGGTTGGGATGGACCCAGGACTGCGTCTCCAGTCTCCCTGGAAACCACGCTGAGTCGGTCTCCACCTCTGATTGGAACAGGCCCCGCCAATGGACGGCACGTAGGGAGGAGGCGGGGCTTCACGGGGGGCGTGGCGGGCACGCGCTTGAACGTATTGACGTCACGCTGAAGCCGCTGCCCTGACGCCCGGCGTTTGCATCCCCGCCGAGGTCCCTGTGGCTGCGGGTCGCCAGTCAGAGACTCGGGACGTGAGCTGTTTTCCCTCAGAGAGGACGCAGCCTCCATCCCTCCTGTCCCGCCGGGCTCTGCCCACCCGGGCGTCCGTTCCGCCGTCATGGATCTGAATTTAAACCGAGCGGATTATTTACAGGTAAACCCGAGGGGGTGGGCGGGCGCTGCGCCGGCTCCCTGAGGAGGATGCGCTCTTGCCCGGGTCGTCCTCCCGGGTCACCCCGGGCGCGGCGCCCTCCTCACGGGCAGCTCCGGCTCGCCCCGTGACGGCCCACGGGGCCTTGGGGAGCAGCGGGGCGACCCCGCGGGGCTGGCCGCCTCGCGGACCCCGCTTGCCGCTGCCCCGGCGGCCTCCAACTCCCGAGTGTCCGCTGCTCGCCGAGCGCCGCTCCATTCTTGACTGGACCTCTCCAGTCAGGCGAGCCTTCGAGAAAAACACGTTTTGTGAAGCATCTTGCCAGGAATGTCACATCATTCTGTTTGGCTTGACAGCGTACATTTTGACAGGCATAAAATTTTAATTTTTTTTTTTTTGGTTGCTTCCTCTCCTGTGACTTTTACGGTGTGTTTTCATTAGACAAGCCGTTCATCGCTGGACACTTCTATCACTAATTATTGCAAAAATATATATATAGAAGACTCACTGTGATCTGAATCTGCTGGTGCTTTTCATCTGTGATGTAAAACTCAGATTACAGGGCAGGAGAGAACGTTCACTCAGTGGCTGGTGTGTGTCCTTAGGTGGGAGTGACCTCTCAGAAGACCATGAAGCTGCTTCCGGCCTCAGGACAGAGAGCTACGCAAAAGGTACTGTACACACAACTGATTTCTCCTCATCGCCTTAGCTCTGACAGGATTCATAGGCCCTGAGTTGGTAAGTTGTTTGAAAAGTGCTAATATTAACATGGAAATGAATTTCTTTCATTTAAACAGAGGTTGACCTGCCCTGGGACATTTACAAACAGTAATTTTCTTGGACATTACTATGTACAAAACCATATTGCATTTTTCTGGAGGTCATTTACTGTGTGTCTACGTGTGCACACCAGATCGTGTGTGTATGTGAAAAAAGAAATGTAAGACAGTTCAATATAGAGAAAATGCTTTTTTGAAACATATTTTCAGAGTAATTAAGTATTTTGATGTTGAACTTTATATTTAGTAATACTGATTACGGTATTTTTATAAAATACTGACCCTATGAGAAAAGACAATTTTTAGTGGACTAGTAGGATATTTTAATAGCTGCAAAATATGTACAGTGTCCTGATATATTAACATTTTGTCAAGATAAATCAACAGATTTCTGATTGTCATTTATTATACCATATTTTCCGGCGTATAAGACGACCCCCTAATTTTACAGTTAAAACATAGGTTTAGGCCTGTATTCGCTGTATAAGACTACCCCCCACTTCCGAGGCTGTAGTCTTATACAGCGAATATAGGCCTAATGTTTTAACTGTAAAATTAGGGGGTCATCTTATACGCCTGGTCGTCTTATATGCCGGAAAATATGGTAGTCAGTGTACTAAATCAGCACATCTCAAACTTTTAGGTCTTGGGACCTTTAGACTACTGAGGATCCCAAAGAACTTTTATGTAGGTATATCTATCAGTACTCACTATATTAAAATTCAAACTAAGAAATATTTAAAATATTTATTCTATTTTATAAAATAATATACCTGCTACATGTTTACATAGATAACATTTTTATGAAAGTAACTATTTTCAAAAACAAAAAGAATTTAGTGAAAATAGCAGCATTGCATTACATTTTGCAAATTCTTTAGTCTGACAGAAAGTAACCTACCTGGGACCTCATATCTTTTTCCATGTCAGTCTGCTTTGATATGTTGTTTTGGTTGAAGTATATGAAGAAAGTCTAAAATAGCTTACACAGATATATAGTTGAAAATAGGGAGGAGTATTTAAATAGCTTTTCCAGATAATATGGCTCTTCATATTTGATACCACATCTATACTTGACAATTGGTAGTATCTTAAACATTAGGTGCAATGTGGAATCAGAAACCATATTTACTGTTAATACTTCGATATATTAAAATCCATTGCTTTGTCTTGTACTTTGAATGGATCTTTTTATCTGTGCATGAATTGATAGCATCCTGTGATGATCATTTGAGATTATTGGTTCATTTGAGTTATACGTGTCTTCCAAATGTTGACACACATAGAATATCAAACCTATCACATTTGTTAATGTCACTGCTGGTCTCATCAGAAAAGTTAAGTATTGAGAAACTGTCAGCCCCCCGTGGCAGATAGAAGTCTTCCAAAGTACTGATTTTCACTTGAAAGCTCTAACTTTACCATTGGTAGCAAGCACTGTCATTTGTTTTCCTTTGAAAGAATAAGCTCACGCCCTTTGATTTAAAAAAAAAAGTCCATGAAATACACATGTGTTAATAATTGTTGGTTGTTCTTTCATTCTTAAAAATGGTGTTTCTTAAAAAGGTGGATAGTTCAGGTCATAACTCAAATATTTATACAAGTGCTTTTCCTCAAGACTGATGTGGTATGCAGAAGTGCTTAATGCATGCTTTCTATTTTTTCACACTAAATATTAAAAAGACATATATTCAAGGGTCAGGATTTAATAAGATTAATAATTCATTAAGGACATTTTTACATGAAACTTTTTTATTTACTCTGAAATGATGATGAACAATATAGATTACTGGTACAATTTGGTGTCATTATTTAGTTTCTTGTCAAATATCCCTAATTTTACCTGCCATTATTTCTGTACAATCATTACAAATATCAACGTAGTGAAAAAGGAAAATAAAGACTAACCTTAGAAAAATCATGTTGACCAAGCAGATTCTCTAAAGGGCTCCTTTGAATTCAAGGAGTCTAGAAACCACACTTTGGAGATTACTGTAATAATTACTACTGTTTTATAAGTTACTGGATTACTGTACAGTGTTCCCTCGCCACTTCACGCTTCATGTTTTGCGGCTTCAGTGCTTCGCGGGTTTTCCCAAAATATTTTCGCACTGTGCCTGGCACCCTGCAGGTGCTCAGGGAACGCATGTGATTAAGTGGACGTGCTGGGCTCCCAGTATTAGACCAGATGGAGCCTGAGAGCACAGAATCTCAACACGTTGGACTGGCTAGAGCAGCCCCAAGGCAGAAAGCAGGGACTAGAGATCCAGTAAGATGGTCGAGGGGCAGTGGGTGGGAGAGAAAGTGGGCCCAGGAGCCTGCCTTTGAGGACAGACCAGGTGGGGGTGGGGGTGGGGTCTTGTTGCTATGCATACCTTTAAGGCAGTGCTTTGGAAAAACTTCCCATGTTGAACCACTGACACCTTTCTAGTCTCACCGCACCCCTTTTGCCCCACATCTGTGCAAGCTGCTAAGAAAGTGCGGGAACCCCTTCCTTTGTGCTGGGAGGGAAGACCAACCCATGCAAACCTCTGCTCCTGTGCAAGAGCCCTAACCCAGCCCCACTCCCCAACCCCAATAAAAACCCACTCCTTCCTGCACTCATGAGGGGCCACTTTGGGTGCCTCCTCAGAAAGCAATGTTGATTAATGTTTATTACTGTATAAGGTTTTGTAATTAACCTTATTAATTAGCACTGACACATTTAAGTAAATATGTATACTGTTGTAATTTTTGTCTTAAATGAGTAAAGTATGAATACTGTTTACATATTTAAAACATTCTTGTACCCGCATACA
>PVKE010052823.1:0-10221 GCA_004027555.1 Craseonycteris thonglongyai
TCCTGCCTTGCATTTTCAACACATGGTTCCAATTAGTGCAGCAGAGCAGGACTCCAAGTTTGATAAAAGCACTGACGTGTACCTTCGGTGCCTGTACAATGTCCTCTTTCATTTTACAAGGTGGCTGAAATGCAGTTTTAAATATCTTTTTTAAATGTTAACAAAAACCCAGGGGTGTAAGTTTAAAAAAAAGTGCAAAGAAGCAAATATATATATATATATATATATATATATATAATTTTTTTTTAATTGCCTGATGTAGACTTGCAGAGCCCTTTATGCAGAAGGAGACTCATTTGGTAAAATCTGCACTGGGCGTTTACAAGCTCGTGTGCAAAAAATAATATGGTTCACTAGATTTGCACTCATAGGCCATTAGATGGGAGATCCGTCGCCTCAGGAAATATCACTCACTCTACTGTAAATTTGCTGCGTGTGACCAGTCTGCTCAAAAGGCAATGGAGATCCCATTCAAATAATTGGTTTCAGGCTGTGCTATAACTGATAGGACATTTGCCCTCTGTGGGACTCCTCCTGGGTAACTTCTGGAAGTTCATATATTTTTAAGTAGGAAAGTAAAACTGGTATTCCAGAATCTGGGAATTTGATGTGGATAAGCCTAATTTAGGTCCCACATTCTACCAAAGGGAACTATTAATAGCTAGTGGGAAAAGTGGGATGAAGTATGTAAAATACTTTATGGCCTCTTCACATGGTATGTGTCCCATGCTGTTCCAGGAACAGTGGAATTATATTCCACTTGCGGTCATTTGAAAGCATGATATCGTTAGTCCCAGAATGGAACAGACACTAACACTGTTAGGACCCTGCATGAAGGTCAAAAGCAAACCTCTTGTGCCTGGCTTTTACTTTCACAACTGCCATTCCATTCTTGACCCATTATTTACAAACTACAAAAAAATGTGCCCATCAAGAGCAATGAATTCCATCTCCTAGACTCATTATCAATTGTGTGATTCAGAAATATTATCCCATAGTGCTAATGTAAAGAACAAAAATCTGAATGGAATAAAATTGAATCAATGAATTTCTTATAACTAACTTCAACTTAAGAAAAAATAATAATTGAGATGGTCTTTCTAATGGCCTCAGTGTAGGAGCCTGTGTCAGCAGATTGACTATGTGTTCTCCCTTAGTCCTCACAAGTATAAAATCAAATTTTTCACTTTTCTAGAAAGAGCTTCAAATGATAACCAAATGGAACCATGCAGACCTGTTCTGAAATGGATCATTCCTCAGCGTATATCCTCTACTACCATTGGTCATGTGCCTTCATCAGATGACTTAGAGGGAATTAGACTACCTGATGACTCTCTTTTAATAGGCTTATTAACTCTCATTATGAATTGACATATTGAGACTTAGGTGATTGCTCTGCATTATTAACAATTCTGGATTTAGAATGTATCTGTATCTCTAAATCATGGTCCCAACAGAACCATGCTATAGGTACCCTTTCCATTCTCTCTTAAAACCCTCTGTAGTAGCCATCATCTTTACCATTCTACCAAAGAGGTCTTACCAAGGTCATGAAGGATCTCCAATTTGCTAAAGTCAGTGGTCACTCCTAAATCCTTGTCTTAGTCACCCTGCAACACCGATAACTTAAAACAGTTGGTCTTAAGTTCATTGTTCCCTGTCATTTCTCTTCCTATTTCACTGACTATTCCTCCTTTATGACTCCTCTGCTTCTTCTTAATTCTCCCAGTCTACATAGGAGTCAGTTCTTGGACCTCTCACATTCTGCTTTGGCTCCCTAAGTGCTCATCTACTCCATGACTTCATATAACTACACGCTGAGAAATGCCAACTGCCTTCTGGCCTCTCTACTTGGATATCCAATAGACATGATAAATCTAATACCAAAACCTGTAGTTTCTCCTCTAGCGTACTTCTTCACCAGTCTTTCCCATTTTAATAATGACAGCTACTTTTGATCAGTTGCCCAGGCCAGCCAATAACTTTTGGAGACATTCTTGATTTGTCTATTCCTCTCTCTACCTGTACATCCAATCTATGAACAACGTATACCCAAAATTTGGTTTTCCTCCTTTTTTCCCTCAACTTCAAAGCTAAAATAAGCCAGCATCCTATTTTACCTGGGTTACTGCAGTAGTTTCCAGCTAGTCTCTCTGCGATCTCTTCCTGTAGTAACCAATGACTATTATAAAATGTCAGGTCATGTTCCGTCTCTGCTCAAAATTCTCCTGTGTCACCCCTGCACACTCAGGCAAAAGCCAAGATATTTACCATGGCTTATAAAGCTCCAAAGATCTGCCCCAACTCCATTTCTCTGGGTTCCTCTCCTGCCCTGTCCTCTTTTGCCCTTGCTGTGCTCCAACCATGCTCATGTCATTGCTATGCCTGTAACAAACTAAATATCTTCTGTTTTTGCATATGCTATTTCCTATGGCCGGAATGCTCTTCCCTTCAGGTATCTCATGAGGCACCAACTTACAGAGATTTTTCACTTTTCCAATTTGTTTCAAATGCCAAATGACCGTAGAATGGTAGATAAGTTCTTGGGCAACTTATTGTATAGTTGTAAGAGGATTGACTTTGGTGGTTGCTCTCAATTGGTCGTTGTCAACTTCCGATGGCCAGCCATTACGTTCCTCATCATCAAGGTTCTCATCTCCTTTGCAAACCTTCTTGAACCACTACTGCATTGTACATATGTTAGCCATTCCTGCGCCAAATGTGTTGTTGATGTTGTGATCCATCTCCGCTGCTTTATGACCCATTTTGTATATATACAGCTGAAGTGAGCACGGTGACCCATGTTGAACTTGAATAAGAAAATTGCTCAAATTTTTTTTTTTGTCTAACATTTCCATAGTCTAAAATAAATATAAAATAAACAGCAACTAATAAGTCATTAGTAAAAACAAAAAGACCATTGAGTTAGAAATGCACATTAAAATGATGTATAACATAACCACATTTAAGAATTTATTCCAATATTAAATGGAAAATTTCAACAAAGCAAAAACCACAATTAGGCTTGTACCAACCTAGTACTATTTTACTATGAGGTTGTTGTGTTCTTTTTTTAGATGCCACATATAAATGAGATTGTGTGATATTTCTCTTTCTCTGTCTGGCTTATTTTACTTAGCACAATGACCTCTAGGTTCATCCATATTGCTGCAAGTGTCGGAATTTCCTTCTTTTTAAAGGCTAAATAATAATATTACATTGTGTGTGTGTATTACATTTTCTCTATTTATTCATATGTTGATATACACGTAGGTTGTTTTCATGTCTTGGGTACTGGGAATTATAATGCTACAATGAAATAATTTTCAACAAATGCACCAGAATACACTATGGGGAGAGGATAGTCTCTTCAGTTAAATAGTATTGGTAAAACTGGATTGGCATGTGCAAAAGAATGAAGTTGAATCTTTATTTTATAACATAAATAAAATTCAACTCAAAATGCCTTAAAGAATTAAATGTGAGTTCTGAAATCATAAAACTAGAAGAAAACTCTTTGACATCAGTCTTGTCAATGATTTTTTGGAATTGATGCCAAAGCATAGACAACAAAAGCAAAAAGAAACAGCGGGACTACATCAAACTAAAAAGTTTCTTTACAGCAGAGGAAACCATCAACAAAATGGAAAGACAACATACGTAATGAAAGAAAGTATTTTCATGCCACATATATGGTAAGGGATTAATATCCAAAATAGGTAAGGAATTTATAAAACTAAATAGCAAAACCAAACCAAATAATCCAATTAAAAACGGAACAATTTTTCAAAGAAGGCATATAAATTCCCAACATATATGAAAAGATGCTCAACGTCCCTAGTTATCAGGGAAACGAAAATCAAAAACCATAAGATATCACCTCATACCTGTTAGGATGGCTTTCATCAAAAGATAAGTATCTTTGAAGATACGTAGAAAAGGAAGTTGTTGGTGGGAATGTAAATTTGTTCAGCCATTATAAAAAACAGGGTGGATGTTCTTCAAAATATTACAAAAAGAATTACCATATGATCTAGCAAGCCCACTTCTGAGTGCATATCCAAACGAAATGAAATCAGTATCTTAAAGAGCTATTTGCATTCCAGTGTACATATTAATTTTGTCCAGAATAGACCTGAGCCTTCACACTACTAGACTGTTGGGTTCTTCTCTCTACAGGTTCATCCTGGTCATTGTTTATCACTTCAGCCAGCCACATGGCACAGGCCTTAGGTCTTTTCTCCTTCTGTGGGCACTGCTCACTTCTTTACCTCTCCAGAAGCCGTTTTCTTCAGCTGCAGCTGCCCCATCATACTGCTTCATTTCTAAAAAGGGCATTGAGCCTTCTTTGATTCCCCACAATCCAGTAGAGACCAGACTATTACTTTAATTATGTCTTTATCAAGCATCTTTATCAAGTCTCCAGTGACCTCCATCTTGCTTAATTTGCTGATTTTTTTGTACTTTTTATTTTATTTATCCTACAACCCTGATTGCTTAAAAACCTGAAAGGTTAGGAATAGTGAAAGGGAAAGGTACCATACTGACTAATTTAATTGACCATAGTTAGGCCTGTAAAGAATCACTGTTAACCGGTGGCCATGTTGCAAGAATCAGCTTATTGACACATTCCCCAGCACACATGTAAGCATGCCCCTCGTTGGGATTCTCCTTGACATCCTCAACTGATTCAAAACATTCATTTTTCATAGTCATTTTGATTTTGAGGAAGAGCCAGATGTCGCACGGTACCAGATCCAGTAAATAAGGTGGATGAGGAAACATTGTAATGATTTTATTTGACAGATATTGCCATACCAGAAGCAATGTGTGACACTAAAAGTTGTCATCATAGAGGATGATTTACAGTGCACTTTAAAACACACCTTCTTGGGGATGCCAGGGTGACTCAGCAGTTCAGTGCTTTCTTGCAGCCCTGGGTTCCAAGGATCAAATCCTGGCCCCAGCTCATGTGAACCCATATGCTGCACTGAAGAGTACCCCCAGTTTGGTTCTCACTAGAGCAAGCTTCCCATGTGGGAGACCCGCAGCTCACAGGGGCATGCCTACCATGCAGGAGGCCGCCAACCCAGTTCCTGCCCTGTGCGGCTTCCACCTACCTGTGGCATGAAACTATTTCAAAAACTAATGTACAACTATGGAGACAGCTCTGGGTTCTCCCCCTTCTCTCTGTCTCTCTCTGTCTCTCTCTGTTGAAAACAATAAAAATAAACCTTAAAAAAAATAAAAATAAAACACATCTTCTCTCAACTGTAGCTCACACCTGACTGATCTGAACAAGTTGAAACTTGTCATACACTGTTATTAAGATTTGATGTGTTGCTTCCCATGTGGAAGATCCCAGCCTTTCTGTTGGATGGTACTTGGCACCAGAGTTCACCATAATTTTTTTTATCATACCTCATATCTAAATGGAAGATCTATACTCTGGATTTGAAGTATCTGAATCCAGGTGATTTCTGCCCTAAGAACAGACAGTATTTGCTATTTTTATTTTTCAGAACTGAAAAGCATATTAGGTTGGTTTTTCCAGAATAAAAAAGATGTCTGTTCTAGGTCTCACTTCTTGGAATACAAAAAAAACCTGCTTGCAACAACAAAATGACAGTTTTGAGTACAATCTCATGCAGGAAACCATATAGCATGTGATTTGTTGAGTACTTCTGATTTATACACATTACTTCTCTATAATCTGGGCTTTCTATATCTATTAGATAATAGTAATACTTTAAATCTGAAAGGTTTCCATGTTATATAATAAACTCTTAAATCTCAATTCTGAATTGTGACATGATAACTGTTTCTAGAATGAAGACAATAATATTTTTCTAACTGTAGAACTGTCATTAGGAAAAATTGTAGAGATTTACCATATGGTTTCTCAGAGTGGCCTATATGAAATTAAATCTCATTAGTTAGTTGCTCTTGTAACACATTCTGCAATGAGTCAGAGCCATCCAATTTTTTTTTTTTTTAATCTATGTGGGACTAGCCCATTTGTGGGGAAAAAATTTGCTATTTCTCCATCTGTCCCATTTTAACTCTCGTAATATTTTCAGTGGATCTCCACACCTGTAACTGTCCCTACTAGCAAAATATACCTTCCTATGTCTCTTGTTTGGGGACATTTCTGAATAACAAGGTACTTAATATTGATGCCATAGATACATGTGAGTTAACATCTGGGATACCCTTTGTCTTGTTATGTGATCAATTTAACAGGTCTTCACTGATCTGACCCAGAGTTACTGACATAAGGTTGTATACTTTGTAGCCAAGCAGTGGGCCTACATTTTCCATCAATTACTTAGTGGCCCTCGAGTGCACAGCACAGGCAGTTCTGTGTTTCCTGTGTAAATACAGAGCTGTTTCAGATGCTTCACAGACAACAGATAATGCAGGAACTTCCAACTTTTTAAAACATGGTGGTGAATGCTTCTTTCCACGAACTCTGCATTGTACATCAGGATGTAAAACAAAAAAAGAAGAGTGGCTATGGTTGGGATAGGATCCTGGAGTTCTGCCCCCTCATCCTTTGGGAACAAAATTTGCACGCCATTGGTTTAATGATTAAGAAACAGGTTCAAGAGTCAAACAGTTGAGTTCCGACCCCAGTTCTTGGTGACCCTTGCAAAATGTCTCCCTCTCCCTGAACATGAGTTTTGTAATTTCTGAAATGCAGCCAATAATCCCACATCACAAGCAGTTGTGAGGATCAAATGAGATCATGTAAAGCAGTGTTTAGCACAGTGCCTGGTGCACAAGAATAGTGGTGTTATGCTTGCAGGATTATTCGTGTTAATCCGCTGCTACTTTCATTTGTAGCCAAAACTGTTATAAGGGGACAGTTGGGTGCACTGTGAGTCCAGGAGCAACAAAAGCTGGTGCTGATGACCAAACACTCCCCTGATGGTAAAGTAACACTGACTTTTTTTGTGAACTGAGTGAAATCACTCTCTGTTGTGCCTAATGCTGACTAATACAGCAGAAGGGAGTTGGCCTCCCTTTTGCAAAGGCACTGTTGAGAAGTTGATGCTCTGCTTACTGAAATTCAAGGCACGGATGAGCACTAATCCTTGTAGCTGCTGATACAGTTCTTAGAAGAAATATCAACCCTTAAGATATACTCAATATCCTATATTTTTTCATGTATAAGACACCCCCATGTATATGACGACCCCTACTTTTCTAACCCAACATTAAGAAATCAATACATGAGTTATTCCTGTGTATAAGACAACTCCCAATTTTTGGTCTAATAATTTTAGACAAAAGTATCATCTTATGGTGAATACTGCTGCCAAGTGCCATCCAACAGAAAGGCAGCGATCTTCAATACGGGAAGTGGCTCTTCAAACTTAGTGACAGTGTGTGACAAATTTCAGCTTGTTTGGTGCAGTCAGTTGTGAACTGCAGTTAAGAGATATATTTTAAAATGTGCTATATAAATCATGTATCACAAATAACACATTAACATAAATTTCAGTCAAATAAAAACATCATGATGTGCCCTTATCCACTTAAAAAAAAAAAAAGTATCATCTTATACACAGAAAAATACACTAATTTTCTGGGAATTCCTAACAGATTGCCTAGAGGGAAATGTGCTCCATTAATAGTGTATTAACCTTTTGATGAGGTAGGTTATATTAGTATATAAAATATTAGCATGAAGAGAGACCTAGGACTTGAGAGATGATAAGTGATGGGAATATAAACTGAAAAACTATTGTTGAAAAAAAAAAAATGGTCCCCTTGGACCCATAATACTTGAATTTTTTCATTTGTGTCCTGCTAACAGCACAGAGAAGCAAAATATTTCAACTAGAGGTATTAGAAATATATTGTAATTAAACAAATATCTAACAATTTTAATTATTTCTTAGAAATGTCTGAAATACAGTTCCTCATGCTTTTATGATCATTTTTTTATTTTGTTTCAGAAAGGGTTGCAAAAATAATGATCTTGTAAGAAATGAGACCTCAACTACAAATGGTACACACCATTAATATACAAAAGAAAATGTACAAGCCAACAAAGCTGAGGTGAAAGAAACTGATATTTTCTCCCTTTATATTTCATCTATCTATACTTATTTCAATTTGACCTGACTTGCTGACCTCAAACCTGGATAGATTGCCAAGACATGTCCAGATCCTGAGAAGGGACATGAGCCCCCAGCTCTGGTTTTAGCTATATCAGGGCTCCTCCTACTTCCCCTAAACTCCTTACCCTCTGTGACCACTGAGGCCTAGTAAAGCATATTGCTGAGAACATGGCAATGAAGTCACATGACATTTTGCACAGTCTAATTCTGGTTGCAGGTTTCCTGACACCCCAATTCTAGAGCCATGGATCTTGAGTTGTGGCTTCTGACTGTCATGGGACGTGTCCTGCTTAGATGAAAGCACATTCCCCCTCCCCCCCAGAAGCCTGTCTGTCCCACTTGCCACATCTTGTACTGTGGGTCACTGACACATGTACCCAGAGGCGGCTCCTAGGAACAGAGAAATTATCATTATTTCCTCCTTCCTTTGCTTAACTCTGAGAAAGAGAGAGGAGAGCCACCCTCCACACCCCCCAAAAGTATTGGCACTGACCTATTCCCACTCTTCATGCTCTGTATTCACTTCCAAGTCCTTGAATCCACTCTTCCCTTTGTCTTGGGTGCCATTTCTCACTACACTACCTCCATTCTTCAGCTATCTTCTACTCACCTTTCAAGTCTTGGGTTGAATGTTACTTCCTCAGGAAGCTTTCCCTGGCATTCCAAATTCTGATTAGGCATTCCTCATAGGTCCTTTCTTAGCACTGTATTTTCTCCACCATAACACTTAACACACTCTATTGTCACTGCATATTTGCTTCTGTCTCTCTCAGGCTATCATTCATTGACAACATCCAGTCTTTCTTTTTCCCTGTTCTATTCTTTGTATCCGGAACAAGTCTTCCTGAATGAATACATGAAAGAGGGAGTGTCAACCTGTCAGATGCATCTGAGAGGGCCAGTGAGCTGAGAACCAAAAAAGTGATCTTTGGGCCCATATGGAAGTGGTTTGTGGCCATGAGAAGAGTGCTTTCAGTGGAATAATGGGATCACATGCCAGAGTAGAGTGGCTGAAACTGGCTAGGGCCTGACTATATGTGAACAGCAAGTGTAACTAACTATTAGAAAGCTGTGCCATGATAAAAGGAAGACATTGTTGATGGGAAAGAGAGAGGAGATGACTGCAGAAGCATGTGTGTGTGTGAAAGATGGAAGAAATTGCTGCTAAGACAGAGCTGTCCTTAGATCACTCACAATGCAGACCCCTCCAAAAAGGACAACACCGCTGGGCAAAGTCCACAAGCACATTTCAAATCATAAGCCCTGCTACAATTTGCTAAGACAAATGAATTAAAATTGCAGAAAGCACTCAGAAAGTCTGTTTACAATGTTATTTAGCTATACTTTGTGCAGCAAGTAATAACTTTATTGAGTTTTGTTCACCTGTTGATTAACCTGTTGTTTCCTGTTGGGAAACAGCTAGACTGGAATGCAAGAAATCTTTTCACTTTTATTTATTATTAAATACGTATGTATGTCACAAAGGTGTGAAGAGTCATGCAGCAAATGCTTAAGGAATAAAGTGTTATTGAATGTAATAGAAGAACTGGTGCATCTTGAATTTAAAATTCCTTTTCTTTCCAGCTGTGCAGTGTGCATTCAAAGTGCAATGCAGTTTTAAGCATGAAAAAAATGTTTCCACTGTGGAAGTCATAACCAACTTGTTGAAGTTTATACAGAAAATATTTTCAGTAAACAAAACCAAGTGCAGAGTTTCAGGAAGAAAGTGTGAGGGTCATGATGATAAAAGTAATGGAAGACCAGCAGATGTGCCCTGGGCCCTCCTCATTGTCATCAATCATAAACCTGTCCTACTCCCCGGTTCTCAATCAGTAGGGCTGGGACCCCTGGGGGTAGCAGAATTTATTGTGTGGAGTCTGTAAATCCATATGCACATTCACTGTGGGTAGACTAAATAAATAACATGTCACATACACACACACTACTGTTTTTTTTTAATGTCTATAGATGAAGTGTTGAATAAAATACAAATTGACTTGCTTCACTGAATTAATAGCTGCCTTTGATCATTATGCATTTTTCTCAATCTATAGACGTTGAAAATATAGTGTCTTTCATAACACAGTCCTTA
>PVKE010052824.1:0-10221 GCA_004027555.1 Craseonycteris thonglongyai
TCCTGTCCCCAAACTGCTCCTTCTCCCTCCCTCTCCCGCTCTCCCCTTTTTCCTCTAACCTTTGTGTGTTGTTCTGCGTTGTGTGGTTCTCTCAGTTGAGGGTGCTTCTCAGGGTTTCCCCTGTGGGTTCCTTTTTGTTCGTAAGTCCCTTCCCAGGTAGGTATCTGGGTTCTCCTCTCATGCCGCCATCTTGCCTCCCGTATTCCAATTTGTATTTCTTAATCCCTTCACCTTTCTCCACCCTGCCCCCCATCTATCAACCTAACAAACCTAGTACCCATCTGACATCATACATAGTTATTAAAATATTATTGACTATATTCCTTATGCTGTACTTTATATCCCCATAACTACTTTATAACAACCAATTTGTACTTCTTAATTCCTTCTCCTATTTCCTCTCAGACATCCAAAACCCCTCCCACCTGGCATCCATTCAAATGTTTTCTGTATCAATGTGTTTGTTTTTGTTTTGTTTGTTTGTTTGTTTTTTCTTAGGATTCCACCTATAAGCAAATTCATATTGTACCTATCTTTCTCTATCTGACACTCCATTCAGCATAATACCCTCCAGATCCATCGGTGCCACTGCAGATGGCAAGAACCCATTCCCTTCCATGGCCAAGCAGTATTGCATTGTAAGTATGCACTACCTCCTCTTTATCCATTCTTCCATTGACAGACACTCAAGCTGCCTCCAGATCTTGGCCATTATAAGCAATGCTGCAATGAGTATATGAATACACATATCCCCTCAAAGTAGCACTTTGGGTTTCTTCAGAAAAATGCCCAAAGTGGGATTATTGGATCCTTTCTTGTCTGTTGTTATAACCTTTGTTTTAAAGTTTCTGGTATAAATATAGCTACCTTAGCTTTTTTTGTTTGTTTTCACTTTTGTTTTGTTTTGTTTTGTTTTTTGAGAAAACTTTGTATTTATTTATTTATTTATTTATTTATTTTATTATTATTTTTTTATATGTTATTGTTAAATTTAATGGGGTGACATTGGTTTGTAACAATTAGATAGTTTCCCGATGTACAAGTCCACATCACATTACCCATGCATCGCATTATGTGCCCACCTCCCAGAATCAGGTTCCCCTCCACCGCCATATATCCGGTGCCCACTCCCCCCTCCCCCCACAACTCTCCCTCCCCCCTTCTCCCGGTAACCACCAAACTATTGAGTGTGTCCATAGGTCTCTGTGTCTTTGTAACTTTCAGTTTTATATTCCACCTGTAAGTGAGGTCATATTTTTCTGGATTCTTTCAAGGCTGTATGGAGATTCCTCAAAAAATTACGAATGGAATTACCATATGAACCAGCCATAACTCTACTGGGCATCTACCCCAAAAACCTGAAAACCTATTCTTTAAAGACGTTTGTACCTACATGTTCATCGCAGCACTGTTCACAGTGGCCAGAACATGGAAACAACCAAAATGCCCTTTGATAGATGACTGGATAAAGAAGATGTGGTACATTTACACAATGTTTTCACTTTTATGAAAGACCTTTTTGCATATCTTCACTTTGCATCTCTGTGTGTCTTTCGCTCTGAAGTGAGAGTTTTGTAGACGACATATGTAAGGGTTTTTCTTTCTTGTCCATTCAGCCTGTCACGTTTTTGACTGGCACAGTTAGTCCATTTACATTGAAAATAATCATTGGTAGATATATAACTATTGCCATTTTGTTATTCATATTTTAATTTTGTCTTAAAGAAGTTCCTCTAAGATTCCTGGTAATACTGGATTGAGAGCAATAAACTCCTTCAGCTTTTTCTTCTCTTAGAAGTTCTTTATCTGTCCTTAGATTCTAAATAATAGCCTTGCTGAGTAGAGTACCATTGGTTATAGGTCATTGCTTTCCATGACATTGAATATTTTATGCCAATCTCCTCTGTCCTGAAATTTTATGTTGAGAAATCAGCTTACAATCTTATGAGAGCTCCCTTACTATTTATCTTTCTCTTGCTGCTTTTGGGATCTCTCTGTCTTTAACCTTGGTCATTTTAATTATAATGTGTCTTGGTGTGGACCTGTTTGGGTTCATCTTGTTTGAGACTTTCTATGCTTCCTGGACTGATTTGTCTATTTCCTTCACCTACTTAGGAATGTTTTCCATCATTATGTCTTCAAGCAGGTTCTCAATTCCTTGCTTTAATCTCTTCTTCTGGTATTCTTGTGATGTTAATCTTTTATGCTTGGTTGGTGTTGTCTCAGAGATCTCTTAAACTATCCTCATTTTGAGGGGATTTTTTTTTTCTTTTTTCTTTGTTTTGCTTTTCTGAGTGGGTGTTTTCTGTTACTTTGTAGACTTCTAAATTGCTGATTTGATCCTTTGCTTTAATCTTCTGTTGATTCCTTCTAGTGCATTCTCTATTTCAGGTATTGTGTTCTTCACTTCTGGTTAGTTCTCTTTTTTTTATGGTTTCTATGTCCTTTTCTATGCCTGTTATCTCTTTCTTGAAGTTTTCACTAAGTACCTTGAGCATCCTTATAACCAGTGTTTTGAACTCTGTATCTGGTAGATTGTTTGCCTCTATTTCATTTAGTTCTTTTTCTGGAGTTTTCTCTTGTTCCTTCATTTGGGACATATTTCTTTGTTTGTTCATTTTGACTGTTTTTTTGTATTTGTTTTTATGTTTCACATAGATTTTCTACATATCCCAGTCTTGGCTGGGTGGCATGATGTAGTAGGTGCACTGGGGTCCCAGTGGCACATATTCCCTAGTTACCTTCACCACCTGCAGTAGTATCCCTTGTGTGGATTGTATGTGCCCTCCTGTTATAGCTGATTATTGATTACTATACGCACATCTGTGGCTGGGATTAATTCCCATGTTGGTTGACTCTGGGGTTTGGCCACAATGACAGCTTATGGGCTGCTATGTAGGAGGGTTTGCCCCACTGAGTGAGGTTCACCCCAGCGGGTCTGGTGCCTAATGATACTGCCATTTGGGTGTGCTGCGTGTGACTCTAATTGGGTGGTACTCTTTTGTGGTCTGAAAACAACCCCCAAGTATGTTGGTTCTGGGGCCTCTTGGGAGGAGCGCCAGTGCAGGCCCAAGTCACTTGCTGCCTGTAATCAACTGAGTACTACCTGTTTGGGGCTACAAAAATGATCCACTTTCTGTGCTAAACCTAGAGGCACATGGGAGAAGCTACCCTATGGACTCAAGATGGCTGCCACCAGTACCGGACCTGAGGTAGCTCTACAAAAAACCAGGACACCCCAAGGAATGCTGCCACCTGCCGGCTACATGGTTCAGCCACTGATTAAGCCTTGTGTGGTATGTGTGTTGGGTCAGTCAGGGTCTTAGGGAGTCATTAGAGTAGGATGAGGTGTGGTCACCAGGTTATTGTAGTTTTGGATTTGGGGCCACTGCTGAGAAGAGCTATTCAGCAAAAGTTTCAGAGTATACCAAGGCTACCGTAGTTGTTGCCTGCCTGGGACTGGACTCCAGTAGTTTTTCAAGAAAAATTGCAATATGGTGGGGCTGGCTGCTTACAAAGAAAGTACCTCTAGTGTTGGGGGTGTTGGGTAAGGCAGGGACCCAGTGGAGCTCACCAGACCGATTCACATTCAGATTTGTCTGTGTGAGGGAGGGCTCAATGCAGGAAAGATGACACCCGCCTGCCAGCTGCACTGGAGGAGGACCCCACACAAGGAAAATTGTGACTATCCCAAGCCCTTGACTTGAAGTTACACACCTCAGTCTGCCTGCCCACATGAATCTGACGCCCCCTGAGACACCAGTGCCATTGCACAGGGTAAGTGCCTGTGTGGGCTTTCCTAGAACATGTCTTGGCTTCCCACAGTGCTCCATATCACCCAGATGGTCAGAATCCCCACTGTTTTTCACAGGCAGATGCTGCGGGCTTCCTTTTTCCAGCACCAACACTCAGGGCTGGGGAGCCTTGCTATTCCTGGGGGAAACCCTCACAGCTAAGATAACCCTCTTTATTCTCAGCCACCACACAGAGGTTTGGGGCCAGGCTGTTTCACATCTCTGCCCCTCCTGCCAGTCTCAACTTGGCCTCATCTCTTTATCATCAGTTACAAAACTTCTGTTCAGCCAGACCTCAGATGGTTCTTTAAGTTGACTATTCTGTAATTTAGTTGTAATTTTAATGTGTTCATGGAAGGAAGCAGGCACAGTTTATCCACTATGTCGTCCTGGATCTCATTCCCTCAGAGTCGCAGTTTTTAAAAACATTAAGAGCTCTCTGTTTTTATATCCTGCTTCCAGCACTTTGTGCTCTTGGAGAGTTTTCTTTGTCTCCTCTACTCTATCCAAGGCAGTTGATGCTTAGGAAGCTCTCTCCTCCTAGAATGCCTCAGAGCACTCTGTCTCAGCACTCCTGTCTTTCAACTCAACCTGAAATCCTGAGGTAAAATAGGTCCCTCTCACGATTCTTCTCCAGCCTTCACTTCAGGCATTTAGGAAACTTCCCCCAACTACTCAATAAACACCCAGGCAATGGAATTGCTGAGTGAATACAGATTTTTTCTGGAACTGGAGGCTAAGGATTCAAATCTCTTATGGCAGTCCACACATAGGCCTTAACATTTTGTTCAAGATTCTGATGATTTCCTGTCTATGGGTTATGTTTCTTTTTTGCTAGTCAGCCAGGGAGGAGAGAAGCTTTGTATATCTTTTCTCCTATTAAGTGTTCATCACTAGAGTTTATTTGAAGATTCTTTGTAATGTTACCTCCCGATGGATTCAGTAAACTGATTTTTATCTCACTTGATTGTCTTGCTTGTTACGGGAGAGTTCCACTCTTCCTGCTCCATAACTAGAGGTGGAATCATTATTCAGTACATTTGTTGATGGAGTGGAGGAAAGCAGGAGAGCAGCCTCTCCTGTGTTACATTTTCAAATTCCAGGTCTGTTTCTAATTTTCTCGTTGCTATAATCTGGCGAAAGATTTTTAACATCTCTATTTCTTCAGATGTTTAAAGGGGATAATGTTATGTGTAAGTTATAAAAATTTGTGAGGATTAAATGAGATATATGTAAAGCACGTACAATTATGCCTAAAACAAAGTTAAAATGATCCGAGTGCTCATTTTTATTTAGAATAGAGTTTTTGTTTAGAAAGCACAAAGTCGCATTAAAAAAATGTCAGTAAGATAGAGGATCAAAATAATTACCCCCACTTTGTAGAAGGTAAATTTAATAAACCACTACCAATTGTTAAAACAAAAGGTATTTCCATAAATAGAGCAGTGTTTAATTAAGCTGAATAACTACTTTCAAGTTGTTAGTGAGTTAGGCACTTCATCAGTGGAATTAGATACTTAGGGAGAAAATATGCTGTTAAATAAATTAAAATAATTGAAGGACTTATCAGCCACTCTGGCCTTGAGTTATGCGATAAAAATAAGAAATAACTGTGTCAAATATATGGTGATGAACTGACTCTGGGTGGTGAGCACACAGTGCAACACACAGATGATGTATTATAGAATCATATTCCTAAAACATATAATTTTACTAACCAATGTCACCCCAAAAAATTTTAATTAAAAGAGAAATAACTACACAAACCAGATGGAACATCTTTTCGGCCTCCAATTTTTCCCTATTATTAGTTTTCTTCCTAAAGTCTTTTCCTTTCCAAAGTAATTCCCTTCCAAAATCTGACTTCCTACTTATTACCATTGTGATATCTTCCAATTATCTCTTCATTTTCTCTTTTTCTTTTGTGTACCTGAAGCCAAAATAACAATAAATCATCAATTACAATAACTATTAACATAGTGTTTCTTATCAGTTAGAGAGATGAGTGCATGATATTCTTCAATGAATATATATGTAAATTTATTTTTTTTGTTACTTATTAAATTCACCTGAGTGACATTGATTAGTAAAATTATGTAGGCTTTGAGTGTATAGTTCTATCAGTATAATACATCGTTTGTGTGTTGCACTGTGTGATCACAAACCAGAATCAGTTCTTCTTCCATCATCATATATTTGATGCCCCTCTCTCTTCTATACCCCTCCCACCTTATCCTCTGGTAACCACCAAACTGCTGTCTGTGTCTTTGATTTGTTTGTTTCCTTGTTTGTTTGTCTTATTTGTTTGTTGCTTTCAGTTTTATATCCCACATGAGTGAAATCATGATTCTTGAGTTTTTCTATCTGACAGGTTTCACTTAGCATGATGATTAAAGGTCCATCCATGTTATTGCAAATGGCAGTATTTCATCTTTTCTTATGGCTGAGTAATATGCCATCATGTATATGTACTACATCCTCTTAATACATTCATCTATTGTAGGACACTTTGGTTGTTTTCATGTCCTGGCCACCATAAATAATGCTGCAATGAACATAGGGTTATATTTATCTTTGCTGATAATAGTTTCCAAATTTGGGGGGGTAGATACTGTCCAGAATAGGAGTTCCTGGGTTGTATGGTAATTCTATTTTTAATATTTTGAGGAACCCCTGTACTGTTTTTCATAGTGGTTGTACCAGTTTACATTCCCACCAACAGTGTATGAGGGTTCCTTTTTCTCCACAGCCTCTCAAACACTTGTTATTACTTATCTTGCTGATGATAGCCATTGTAACAGGTATGAGGTAGTATCTCATTGTGGTTTTGATTTCATTTTCCTAATAACTAGTGAAGTTGAGCATTTTTTCATATCTCTATTGACTATCTGTATATTTTCATGGGAGAAGTATCTGTTCAGGTCTTCTGCCCATTTTTTAATTGGATTGTTTGTTGTTGTTATTGTGGTTTAGTTGTACAAGCTCTTAATATATTTTGGATATTAGGCCCTCATCAGAGACATTGTTTGCAAACATCTCCTACCATTTGATTGGTTGTCTTTTGTCTTGTTGATGGTTTCTTTTGCTGCATGGGAGCTTTTTAGTTCAATATAGACAGTCCCATTCATTTATTTTTACTTTTACTTTTCTTGCCTTTGATGTCAAATTCATAAAATGTCCTCTGAACCCAAGGTCCATAAATTTAATACTTATGCTTTCTTCTATGCAATTTATTGCTTCAAGTCTTATGTTTAGGTTTTTGATTCATTTAAGTGAATTTTGGTATATGATGAGAGAAAGCAATGTGGTTTATTTCTTTTAGACGTGGCTTGCTGATTTTCCCAGTACCATTTATCGAATAGGCTTTCTTTTCTCCATTGCACGTTTTTGGCTCTTTTGTCAAAAATTACCTGCCCATATATATGTAGGTTTATTTTGGGGTTCTGAATTCTATTCCATTAGTCTGTGTGTCTGTTTTTCTGCCAATACCATGTCGTTTTTGTTATTGTTACTCAAAGTATAAATTGAAGTCAGAGAGTGTGATACCTCCAACTTTGTTCTTTTTTCCTTAGAATTGCTTTGCCTATCAGGGGTATTTTGTGATTCCATACAAATCTGATATTTTGTTTTATTTCCTAAAAAAATGCTATTGGGATTTTGATGAGGATTGCCTTAAATCTGTACATTGCTTCCAGTAGTATGGCCATTTTAACTATGTTGATTCTTCTAATCCATGAATATGGGCTATCTTTCCATTTCTTTGTATCTTCTTCAATTTTTTCTAAAGAATGTCTTATAATTTTCAGTGTATACGTTCTTCACATCCATTGTTAAATTTATGTCTAAGTGTTTTATTCTTTTTGTTGCAGTCCCAAAAGGAATAGTTTTCATTTCTCTGAAATTTCATTGTTAGTATATAGGAACATAATGGATTTTTGTACATTGATTTTGTATCCTGCAAATTTACTATATTTATTTATTGTTTCTAATAAACAAATGGTGGGGTCTTTAGGGTTTTCTATATAAAGAATCATGTCAACTGCAAAAAGTGACAATTTAGCTTATTCATTTACAAGCTAATGACTTCTCCCTTAATGACCTACCTGTTTAATGACTGCTCATACTTAACAACTACACACAGGGAATCCCTTTCTCAGTCTTTGTGAGTCATAGAAATCCCCTCTCTCAGTTTTTGTCTCATTCCCAAAGTTGGTTAGTATTGACTACACGAAGCATTCATAATCACGCAAGACTACATATTTTGTTTATAAGTGTGGGGTCACGTAATATCTATTGAAAAATACATACCCTACGGCACCATGACACACCACAGATGTTTGTTTTTAAGTTCCTGGCTTATCAACCAATTCCTTAATGACATTATCATAGAACAAAACTCAGTCATTAAGTGAAGAGTACCGGTACCTGTATTTATTTCTCTTGCCTGATTGCTCTGGCTAGGACTTCTGAAAAACAGTGGTAACACAGTCATCCCTGTATTGTTCTTGAGTTGAGAAAAAAAAAAAAAAAAGCTTTCAGTTTTTCAAGATTAGTTATGATATTAGCTGAGGGATTGTCATATATGGACTTTATACGTTGATGTACTTTCCTTCTATACCTGTTTTATTAAGTGTTTAATCATAAATGGATGTATCTTGTCAAATGCTTTTTCTGCATCTATTGATATTATCATATGGTTCTTATCCTTTGTTTATGTGGTATATCACATTGATCAACTTGCTTATGTTGAAGCATCCATGTGTCCCTGCAATGAACCCCATTTGATCATGATGTATGATCTTTAATGCATTGTTGTATTTGTTTTGTAGTATTTTGTTTAGGATATTTACATCTATCTGTATTTATCAAAGATATTAGTCTGTAATTTCCTTTTTTGTGTGTGTTATCCATACCAGGTTTTGGTATCAGGACAATGTTAGCCTCATAAAATGAGTTGGGAAGTATTGCCTCTTCTTTAGCTTTTTGGAAGTGTTGAGGAGAACAAGAATTAAATTGTCTTTGAATGTTTGGTAGAATTCACTATTGAAGCCATCTGATCCTGGACTTTTACTTTTTGAGGGATTTTTGATGATTGTTTTATGTTCCTTACTTTGATTGGTCCATTTAGATTTTCCAGTTCTTTGTGATTCAGTCTAGAAAGATTATATATTTCTAAGAACTTGTTTGTTTTTTTGTAGTTTATTGAAGTTGGTGGCATATAGCTCTTCATACATTCTCACATGGTCCTTTTTATTTTTGTGGTATTCATCATAACTTCTCTTTGATTTCTGATTGTGTATATTTGTGTCTTTTCTCTTCACTTATTAGTGAGTCTAGTCAGGGGTTTGCCAATTTTATTAATCTTTTCAAAGAACCAGCTCTTTGTTGCATTAATGTTTTTATTGCCTTTTTGTTATTTATCTCATTTAATTCTGCATTAGTTGTTATTATTTTCTTCTGCTAAGTTTGGGCTTTATTTGTTTTGTTTGTTTGTTTGTTTGTTTGTTTTTTGTTTTGTTTTTTTCCCAGTCCTTCAAGATTGAATATTAGGTTTTTTATTTAGAATTTTTTAATGTTTCTTGATAGGTCTGTAATGATATAAATTGCCTCCTAATACTCCTTTCACTGCTTCCCAATAATTTTAATATGATGTATTTTCATTCTCATTTATTTCTATGTATCTTTTGATCTCTCCTTTTATTTGTTCTTTGAGCCAGTTACTCTTTAGTAGCATGTTGTTTACTCTCCATATATTTATAGTGTTCCCCTCTTTCTTTTTGCATTTAATCTTCAATTTCAAAGCCTTATGGTTGGAGAATATGCTTGGTATTATTTCAATCTACTTAAATGTATTTAGGCTAGTTTCGTGTACCAACATATGGTGTATCCTTGAGAATGTTTCCTATGCATGAAAAAATAAAAAATAAAAATTATAGTCTGGTGTTCTGGGTTGAAAGACGCTGTAAATGTCCATTATGTCTATTTGGTCTAATGTATCATTTTAGGCTGATATTTCCTTATTGATTTTCTGTTTGGATTATCTGTTCATTGTTGTTAATGCCATTATAGTAGGGGTACTATAATTATGTTTTTGTCAGTTTCTCCCTTCAGTTCTGTTAGTAGTTGCTTTATATAATTTTGGTCCTCTCTGACTGGAAACATAGATATTGATAAGTGTTATGTCTTCTTGTTGTATTGTCCCCTTTATCATTATGAAATGTCCATATTTGTCTCTTAATTACCTTTTTTTTATCCTGAAGTCTTTTTCATCAGATATAAGTATAGATCCACTGCTTTTTTCTAGATATCATTTGCTTGGAATAATGTTTCTACCCATTCACTTTGAGTCTATATTTGTCCTTATAGCTGAGATGTGTCCCTTGAAGGTAGTATATTGTTTGGCTTTGTTTTTTTTTTTTTTTTTTTT
>PVKE010052825.1:0-10221 GCA_004027555.1 Craseonycteris thonglongyai
ACCAAACCATTGAGTGTGTCCATAATGCTGGTGCCCTCTCCCACCTCCCCTCCCTCTCACCCTCCCCCCTCCTCCCCTTCCCTCAGGCAATCACCAAGTTATTGGGGGTGTCCATAGGTCTTTGTGTCATTGTAACTTTCAGTTTTATATTCCACCTATAAGTGAGGTCATATTGTTCCAGATTCTTTCATTCTGACTTATTTCACTTAATAAGCAAATCCAATATTTTAAGATGGTTTTTGTTTTAGTTATTTTGTTATTGTTAGGTTGTTTAACAATACTAAGCAGATGTAATGGCTATGGTAGACTATTTCACGGTATTTAAGTCCTTCTGGAATAATTTCTCTGGTCACTCCAGCTTTAATATAATGTTCTAGGAATATGCTTTTATTTTCATCACACCATATAATAGCAGCCAGCTGAATCAAAATATTTAAACTCCCAAGATGTATTTGTCTTTTTTATCCCCAAATCATTTTTTATATATCTACTGAGATAAAAGTTTAGATAGATACTGACATTTAGAAAAAATGCTTTATTTATACATCTGTTTAATTTCTTTTCTTTTTTTTTTTTTTTTTGGATGGGGATGTTTGTTGTAGCCAGCTATTTTTCCTGTACACCTTGTTCACTTGTTTTTATATATTATTAACTTCTCAATTTAAGTGACAACATAATTTCTGAAATGACAGTTTAAAAGTGAAAAAAATATAGTTATTTCTATCTGGTGGACATTTTTGTTCTTTTACTAACTATGGTCATCTTCAACCTTTAATGGAAAAAAATACCAAGAGATCTGGGTCGTCTGTGGCACTCTCATTTTTTTCACATTTTTCTCACAAAGCATTTACTACAAAGAATCCAGTTTCTTTTCAAGTAATATTTTTAATGACAAAATCTTCATCTGGATTTTAAATGTTTGCTGAAAAGTTTCCACTATGACAACAGCAAAGACACGATACCTAGAGATTTTATATTGCTTTTGAAACTTCTAGTTCCATAAGATACACCTGCTTCTCTGTGGGAAGTTTGAGGAGAATCAAGTCTTACAATGATTTATTCTGTAGGTAAAAAAAAAATAAAAAATAAAATTTTTACAAGTGTATGATTGCTTCGGGAAACAACAGAGGACATCTTTTAAGATCCTCAGTTTATTTCCACTCTTAGTTCACAGCTCCAAATTTAAAATCACTTTAGGGTCACAGTTACTATTGAGCTGCATATTGGACACATATATCCTGGTCATTTATCAATAATAAGGCTAAAATATTTATAATTAGGAATGATAAATTAGAGTACAGTAAATTTAAAGCCAGCCTTTCAGAATTTCAATCAGCAGTTCTACCACTTATTCTCTACATTATTTCTCCATCTATAAAATGAAAATAACAATAGTCGTCACTTCATAAGCTGTGAGGAGTAAATAAGTGAATGTATAAAATATATTAATTCTTTACTTTGCAATTTAAGTGACAGTGACATTTTTTAAATGACAGTTTAATTTGAAAGTGAAATATATATAGTTGTTTTCCTTCTGTGGCCAGTGACAACCATATACTTAGTGCTAAATAAATAGTTTCTGTGATAGTCATTTTGCCTGTTTCATAAATCTTACTTTGGAAAAATACTGTCGCATAGTAATAATTTGTAAGACATACAATATTAACATTAATAAATTTGTATCTATTCAACTTTTTTATGTGTATGCACTCCTACTGAATCCTTGTAATAATTATTCAATGTGATTAATCATATTTTGTAGAAAGAAAGTAACAGGAAAGAAACTGAATAACTTTTGCAAAGTCACACAGGGATTGTTCGCTCCTCTAGCCTTGAAGCAATGTAGTTTCTACAATATACACTAGGATTACAACTCCCTGGTAATAAGACCCTCTTAAGGATGTTGACCCTGTAAATCCCAATTTATTTATTTCCCATGCTCCCCCCCCCCAAATTTCATAGGTATTTTTTGAATAAACAATATCTTAATTACTGTAACAATAAAAATGTGTTCTGTGAGTCCAATTTTAAACCTGTTGTTTGTACCATGGAATTAATTATCCCCCCACCCCCAAAATACTAATAGCAGTCATTTGATTCCCAGGAGAGGACAAAAGTAAATTGATACATAGAACTCTTCATTTAAAGAAATAATAGTTGGGCATTTTATTTTAACAGTTTCAGTATTTGGATCAATTAAATAGCATTTGTGGGCCAGCTCACTGATACTGACACAGTTTTAAAATAATAGTTCATAAGCAAATTCATTTGAGGACAAATAAGAAAGCAATGTTGAGAATGGAAGAAAATCCATCCTTTGTGAAAAATTTGTTGCCCATCTATGCGTGGGTATACTTCTGGGAAGCCAATTCGGTTTCTTTGATCTCTGTGTTTACTTTTCTGCCAAAATCATAGTTTTCATTAGTGTAGTTTTGTAGTGTAATTTGAATTCAGGGAGTGTGATACCTTTGGCTTTGTTCTTTTTTTCTCAGAATTGCTTTGGCATTTTTTCAGGTTCTGTACAAATTTGATGACTTTTTTGTTTTATTTCTTTGAAAAATGCCATTGAGGTTTTGATGGGGATTGCATTAAATCTGTATCTTGCTTTAGGTAGTATGGTCATTTTAACTACTAATTCTTCCAATCCATGAACATGGAATATCTTTCCACTTCTTTGTCTTTAATTTCTTTTAACAAAATCTTGTAGTTTTCAATGTACAGGTCCTTCACTTCCTTCGTTTAGTTTATTCCTAGGTAACTTATCCTTTTTGTTGTAACTGCAAATGAAATTGTTTTTATTTCTTTTTCTGAAGTTTCATTTTTAGTATATAGAAATGCAATGGATTTTTGTACATTGATTGTGTATCCTGCAACTTTATTGTATTTGTTTATTGTTTTGAATAGTCTTTTGGTAGAGAGTATTTAGGCTTTTTATATATAAAGAGTCATGGTGTCTGAAAACAGTATAAGTTTTACTTCTTCATTCCCAGTTTGGATGCCTTTTATTTCTTTCTCTTGCCTGATTGTTCTGGCTGACTTCCAGTACTATGCTAAATAACAGTGTCAAGAATGGGCATTTTTGTCTTGTTCTTGATTTCAGAGAAAAAGCTTTCAGTTTTTCACTATTATTTTAACTGAGGATTTGTCAGTTATGGACTTCTTTATGTTGAGGTTTTTGTCTATATCCATTTTATTGAGTGTTTTAATCAGAAATAAATGTTGTACATTGTCCATTTTTTCCTGTGTATCTATTGATATGATTGTATTATTATTATTTGTATATTTTATATTTTTGTTGTTGTTAAATTTACTATGGTGACATTGGTTAGTAAAAATGACATAGGTTCCAGGTGTGCAATTCTATAGTACTTTGTCTATGAGTTACAATATGTGTTCACCACCTAGAGTCAGGTTTCTTTACATCACCACATATTTAGCTCCCTTTTCCCCCTTATCCTCAGGTACCCACTGAACTATTTACTATGTCCCTGAGGTTTGTTTTTTTTTGGTTGGTTTCAGTTTTATATTCCACATATGAGTGAAGTCATATGGTTCCTAGCTTTTTCTGTCTGGCTTATTTCTCTTAGTATGATGATCTCACATTCCATGTTACTGCAAATGGCAGTCTTTCATCTTTTCTGATAGTTGAGTAATATTCCATTGTATATATGTACCATAGCATTTTTATCCAGTCACCTATCAAGGGGCACTTTGGTTGTTTTCATAACTTCGCCACTGTGAATGGTTGCTTCCATGACTTGGCCACCATGAATGGTGCTGTAATGAACATTGGGGAACTATATTTTTTTGGACTAAGTTTTTCAAGGTTTTGGGGTAGGTACCCAGAAGGAGGATTGCCAAGTCACATAGTAGCTCCATTCCTAATTTTCTGAGGAAGCTCCATAAGACTATAAACAATGATTTGCATAGAAAAAAACATTGGTCCTAAACTTATAGAACTTGTATTTGGGGTGTACTTTATGAACCTGACCTCAAAGGCAAGGGAATAAAAGCAGAAATAAGTTAATGGGACTATATCAAACTAAAAAGGTTCTGCACAGCAAAAGAAACCATCAACAAAGCAAAGAGGCAACCAATTGAATGGGAAAAGTATTTGCAAACAATGCCTCTGATAAGGGGTTAACATCTAAAATATATAAAGATCTCATAATTACAACACAACACCACCAACAACAACAGATCCAAGTGAAAAATGGTCAGAAGACCTAAACAGACACTTCACCCGTGAATACATACAAATGGCCAACAGACATATGAAAAAAAGCTCAACTTCAGTAATTATTACGGAAATACAAATCAAAACCACAATGAGCTACCACTTCACACCTGTTAGAATGGCTATTAGCAACAAAACAAGGAACAACAAGGCTGGAGGGACTGTGGATTAAAAGGAACCCTTGTACACTGCTGGTGAGAGTGCAAATTGGCACAACTGCATGATTGTATTATTTTTCTTTTATTTTGTTAATGTGGTGTATGATGTTGATTTGCATGTGTTGAACAATCTTTGCATTCCTGGATGAACCCCATTTGATTGTAATGAATTATCTTTTTAACATATCGTTTGATTAGTAAGTATTTTATTTAGGAATTTTTTGTTTTTGTTTTTATCTATGTTCATCAGAGATACTGGTAATTTTTTTTTCTGTTATTGCTAGTGACTGATTTTGGTACCAGGATAGTAGTGGCCTCCTAAAATGAGTTAGGAAGTATTGCCTCTTCTTCAGACTTCTGGAAGCATTTGAGAAGGACAGGCATTAAATCTTCTTTGACTGTTTGGTAGAATTCACCAGTGAAGCCATCTAGTAGTCCTTCACTTTCGTTTTTTGGTAGGTTTTTGATTATTGCTTCAATTTTTTTTTTTTAACTGTTGATCAGTCTCTACAGCCTTTCCAATTCTTTGTGGTTTAGTCTAAGACAGTTACAGACATTGTCTGTTTCTTCTATGTTATCAATTTTTGTGGCGTATAGCTTTTCATATTATTTTACATAGCCCTTTGTATTTTCTGAGGTTTCCATTTTAACTTCTCCTTTATTTGTGACTTTATTTCAGTCTTTTGTCTTTTTTTCCTTGGTGAGTCTAGCCTAAGGTTTGTCAATTTTATTTATCTTTTCAAAGAACACAGTCTTTGTTTCATTAATTTTTCTATTGTCATTTTGGTTTCTAGTTTGCCCTAATTTTTATAATTTCCTTCTTTCTACTGAATTGGTGCTTCATCTATACTTTTTTTGTAGTTCTATAAGGTGAAATGTTGGCTTGTTCAAGATTTTCTTTTTACTCTTTTTTTTTTAACTGAACTGGGGGCCTCACCGCATTTCGGAAGCACACCCTGGTTCAGCATGTGGGTCTACCTGGGCCGGAGCCAGGATTCGATCTTTGGTCCTCAAGGCTTCAAAGCAAGTGCTTAACCCGCTGAGCCATCCCGGCTTTCCCAAGATTTTCTTATTTTTTTGTGGTAGGCCTTTAATACCATAAACTGCTCTTTCAGTACCTCTTTTGCTGCATCCCCCGAATTTTGATATGTCATATTGTCATTTTCATATGTTGCTATGTACCTTTTTAATTATACACATTGGGATGACATTGGTTAAGAAAAATATTTAGATTTCAAGTATGCAATTCTATAATTCATCTTCTATATATTGCATTGTATGTTCACCTTATGTATCTTCTGATCACTTCTTTTATTTCTTGTTTGGCACAATAGTTCAATAACATGTTGTTTAATCTCCACATATTTGTGTTTTTTACAGCTTTTTTCTTGCAGCTAATTTTCAGTTTCATACTGTTGTCAAAAAACACTCTTATTATGATTTTAATATATTTTTTTACTTTTTATTTTTTAATTGTTAAATTGGGGTGACATTAGTTGGCAACAATTACATAATTTCCAGGTGTAGGTGAAAGAGGGGGTGGGTGGGAGGAGTTACGAGTGGGTACCAGATATATGGTGACAGAGAGAGAGCTGATTCTGGATGGTGAGCACACAATGCAATACATAGATGATATAGTATAGTTGCACACATGATTTTAGTCTTCTTAAGGTTATTGAGACTAGTTCCATACCCCAATATATGGTTTATCATTGAGAATGTTCCATGTGCACTTGAGAATAATGCATAGTCTGTTGTTTTGGGATGGAAAGCTCTGTACATAACTATTATGTCCATTTGAACTAATGTGTCATCTAAGGCCAATATTTCCTTAGTAACTTTCTATTTGAATGATCTATTAATTGCTGCTAATAGGTCACTTGGGTCCCCTACTATAGTTGTATCTTTTTCAGTTTTTCCCTTTAGGTCTGTTAGTAATTATTTTATATATTTTGGTGTGCTCAGGCTGAGTATATATATATTGATACGTGTCTTATTGATGTATTCTCCCCTTTCTCATTATAAAATGTCTATCTTTGTCCCTCATTACCTTTGTATCTTGAAATCTATTTTATCTGATATAAGTACAGCTACACCCACATTTATCTGATAATAATTGGCTATTTTTAAGAGAAAATGCCTCATAATTTTAGTTTCACAAATTTTGAAATGGAAGTACTAGCAATACAAAGTCTGCCTGATATCCCAGAAATCTTCTTTAATAAATGCCAAGTAAATGTAGAATGTTATGTTTCTAGCTTTATTTTGCTTATTTATTCATTCCTATAATAAATGTGATTCCTGCCCTAGAGAACTCTATAGTCTTGCAGACAAGGTAGTTAAAGAGCAGGAACTGAATATGTAAGTGCTTTGGTGGTGGGCGCAGGTAACATGATGTCAGGAGCACAAACAGTCTGGGTTAAAGGCTGTGGGTACAGATAGCAGAAGTCTAAATAGGGGTGAATTACTGTTTAACATAATGATCAAGATCACTGGTTCTGCTACAGATGACCAAATGTTGGCTCTGCCAGTAATTTATTTTTTAGATACTAGTATAAATGAATTGTTTTCTTAATTTCCATTTCTAATTGTTTTCTGTTAGTATACAGAAACACAACAGATATGGATATGTGTATATGTTCTATCATGTGACTTTCTAAATTAATGTAGTAGTTCTAGCAGTTTTCTTTTTTTGGTGGTCTTTAGGGTTTTTTGTGTTTGTGCATAGTATCATTACATCTGCAAATAGTGACAGTTTTACATCTTCCTTCCAATTCAGATGCTTTTTATATATTTACTTTTTTTTTTTGTCTGACTTATGTTAAATAAAGTTGGTGAGCATGGGCATCTTTGTCTTGTTCTTGAGATTAGAAAAAATGCTTTTACATTTTCAACTGGAGTATGATGTTAGCTGTGAGATTGTTATATATGGCATTTATTATGTTGAATTACATTCCTTCTATACCCACCTCATTGTTTATCAAAAATTGACATTTATGATAAATGTCTCTTCTGTATCTATTGAGATGATCACGTCATTTTTATATTTTATTTTGTAATGAGGTTGTATATCATTGATTTGTGGATATTGAACCATCCTTGCATCTCTGAAATAAATCTCACTTGATTATGGTGTATGGCCTTTTAATATATTATGGAATTCATTGTGCTAATATTTTATTGAATTATTATATCTTATTCATCAGGTATGTTGGCCTATAGTTTCATTGTCTTGCAGTGTATCAGAGTATTGCTTGCCTCAGAGTTTGGAAATGTTCCTTCTTCTTAAATTTTATTAAGTAATTTCAGAAGCATAGGTATTCTTTTCTAAGTCTTTGGTAGAATTTACCTATGGAGCCATCTGGACCTGGAGTTTTGTTTGTTCAGAGTTTTTTAATTACTTACCCAATTTCATTAGTAGTAATTAGTCTATTCATATTTTCTCTTCCTTTCTGTTTTAGTTATTGGAAGGTGCTAGGGTTTCTAGAAATTTATTTCTTCAAGGTGGTCCAGTTTGTTGGAGTACAATTGTAGTACTCTTTGTATTCCTGTAGTGCCAGCTACAACTTGTCTTTCATTTCTGATTTATTTAGTCCCGCTCATTTTCTTTGAGTCTAGCTAAAGATCTATTTTTTCAAAAAACCAGCTCTTAATTGTTTTGTTTTTCGGTCTCTATTTCATTTATTCTCTCTCTGATCCAGAATTTCTTCCTGCTACTAACATTAGGCTTTGCTTGTTTGTAATTTTTTAATTCCTTACTTTTCTCCAGGTTGATTGTTCTATTTTAGTTGTAATTATAATGCTGTTATGGGAGGAGGCAAGCACAGTGCTTATGTACCCTGACATCTTGGATATATGAGCATATAGAACTACAGCTGACCCTTGAACAACATGAGAGTTAGGGACATGGACCACCTCCATAGTCAAAATCCAATATATCTTAAGCTGGTCTTCTACATACACCAATTCCCAACCATCATTTGATCCTGGAACAATGCTGTTTGAACTATACTGGTCACTTTAACTGAGCAGCTCAATAGAAAAATATCTCCATATATGTAGACCTGTGCAGTTCAAACCCATGTTGTTCAATGGTCAACTGTATATGTATCTTTTTAAATAAGGGAAAAGTCAGTTGTGTCTAAAGTTGCTAAGAATTTTATGCAAATAAGGACAGAAAAGTGTCTACTGAGTTTAACTGCAAAAGATCTAAAAATTGCAAGTTAGAAGATCTTTTACCCACCCCTGCCAATCGCAAATAAGATAATAGATAATACTGTGTCTCATGTTCTGAATTTTATTAAATCTTTATTTTGCCAATCCACATGCACCCCAGCAGGATGAATGTGGAATGATAATACATACATCTCTGACTCCTAGTGAAAACTAGAAAAACTGACTTAAATTAAAAAAAAAAATCAGTAAGTAAAAGAAAACTGTATTCATAAAAAGTTTACTCATTCTATTAGAACTCATTTTATAGTTCATCTAGTCAAATAGCCTCATTTTTTTAAATAAAGAAATTAAAGTTCAGCCAAGCTAGCTTAAATTTAGTTCCCTTTTATTCTGTAGGATCAACTTTCTCATTCCTTTTGAATATGTGCTGGAGTTTAAAGTTCTTTTCAGTGCTTATGAAGTTCACATAAAGACATTGTATTAAAATAATTGAAGTCAAGCCTGTCTAAGCATTTGCTAGGTATTTTCTACATATAAATGAGAAAAAAGCAATCTAAGTTTTAAAACCTTTATTATGATACCACAGAGTTTCTCTTCTTTGTTATTCTTTATTAGTTTTATGGTAAAAGAAAAGTAGAACTATGAGGACTGAAGGAATAACCTAAGCTAAATCACTTTTCATAGGGTGAGAATGCAAAAAGAATATCACCTCACATACATAAGAAATATGCATTTAAAACATTGATACATTTTGTGCAAAGTTTTTTTTCCCCTTACGTATTTTTATTTTTGATGGAAGGAAGCAAGCAGCAAATAAATAAATAGGAATGACAGCACAAATAAGCCTAAGGAAACCTAATTTAAGTTCTTACCTAATATAAGTCTATAGTGCTTTTCAAAGAACTGTATTTGCCATTGGGTTACAGCAGGGTATTACTTTTGAATCAATCTTCCCTTTTTTCCAACTTCCTAATACTTCTCTTTCTGCCCTAGTCAGACACTTGAATGGTGGAAGTTTTCTATTATTCATCAAATACCTCAAGCTGCTCCTGTCAAGTTACTCAATTCATTTCCTACATAGTCCACAAAAATAATGCAAACAAAACAAAACAAAACAACCAAATCCAAAACCAAAACCCTTCTCTTCCAAGTATGAACCCATCTGAATAAAAAATGTAGAGCCAGAATTTTACAAAAATTGAAAATGGACTGGAAACCCTGACTTTTTTTCAATACCAGCAGTTTGTTTACTTTACACCAGCTATTAAACCTTACTTCCAACAATCTGATATTTTATTTTCATTCTTCTCAGCCTTTTTCACTTATAAGGGATAACTCCTTTCCCAGGGAAGGAGATATTCACAAAAAGAGCACTGTTTACTATATACTTTATAGTTAGATTAAAGGTACTTAGTTTTAGGAGTCAGTTAAATATTTATAAGCATATAAATTAAGTAACTAATGAGTGAAATAAACTTCAAAATATGAAAAGGAAAACAGGCAATTTAGGTAAGATGTTTATTACCTTGGTGGAATATTCTGTAGATATGCAAGTTTTTAGCCTAAATGTTCTGCCATGTAAGACTTTTTTTTTTAATTCAGAATATTTAAATGAGACAAAGAACCAAAATATAACTTTCCATCAAAACC
>PVKE010052826.1:0-10219 GCA_004027555.1 Craseonycteris thonglongyai
CTAATTATATAATAGATTCTTTTTTTTTTTTTTTTCGTTAAATTTATTGGGGTGACATCAATTGGTGTCAATTACATTGTTTCCAGGTGTGCAATTCTACATTACATTGTCTATACATTGCGTTATGTGTTCACCACCCAGAATCAGGTCACTTTCCATCACCATATAAATGATTCCCCTTCCCCACCCTTCTCTTCCACCCAACTCACCCCTTGCCCTCAGGCAACCACTAAACTATTGACTGTGTCCATGAGTCTTTGTTTCTTAGTTCCTTTCAGTTTTATATCTCACCTATAAGTGAGGTCATCAAGACAAGGAATAACAAGTGGTGGATTAGCTGTGGACAAAAAGGAACCCTCATACACTGCTGGTGGGCATGTAAATTGGTACAACCACTGTGGAAGGCAGTGTGGAGATTCCTCACAAAACTAGGAATGGAATTGCCATATGACCCAGCAATGCCTCTGCTGGGTATCTACCAAAAAAACCTGAAAATCTTAATCCGCAAAGATATATGTACCTCAGTAGATTCTTCTCATAATCGGTGAGTGCAATGTTCTGAACTTGGAGGCAGACATCAGTCTGAATTGTTTCTCAACAAAGTCCCAAGTTTCTACTCAAAAGTAAGTAGCAATTAGCTATCACCTACACTGATTTCTTGGCATTCTAATGATGATTTTCCATTTTGAGGTTCAAGTCTGAATAGAACAGGAGAACATGCTTCCTGATCCATCACCCAGCCCCACGTATCTCGTGAGGATGTGTATAAACAGGTTCATTGGCAGCTAAGACATACAGGACATCACCTTGTCATTCATTCATTCTTTCTTCCACAAGGTGACCTTCCTTCACTTACACCCAGTGACAACAATGACATAAATTGAAATGTAGGGGTAGCTGATTCTCCAATGAAGCTATTACAGAGTAGCAATAATGCAAAAATTAAAGGACACTTATAAGCTCTTATTTTAATTCTTATTATGTCTTAAATAAATGATCCCCATGGAATGAAAGAAACTAAGCCTTGCTGTGCAATGCACTCCACGTAATAGTTTAATCATGTTTGTTTCAGATGAAAATTGTACTACTATATGGCAAATGACCGAATGACATTTTGACCTGCGGAGGCAGATTTCAACAAGAGTCCCTGTGCACCAAGGCACCTACTTTATGGCTTGGAAGTTTCATAATATATATCAAACTTAATATGTCTCCAACAGAACACTTGATAGACATTCTGGAAAGTCAGTAGTAATATACCAAGTTTCATTCCTTGTTTTGGTTATTTAAATCTTCTCTTTCTTTTTTATTTTTTTCCTTTGTTACTCTTAGTAAAGGTTCGTCAATAATATTGAACTCTTCAAAGAACCAGCCCTTTGCTTCGTAAAATAAATCTATTTTTTTCTTTTTCAACTTTACTGATTTCTTATCTTTATTCCTTCCTCCATTCCATTTGCTCTGGGTTTGTTTTGCTTTTCTTTTTCTAGATTCTTGAAATGGGACCTTACATTATTGAGTTAAGACATTCTCTCTTTTCTAATGTGTGCATTTAATGCTATCAATTTCCCTCAGCATTGCTTTAGCTATGTCCCATAATTGTTATTGTAATCAAATATACATAATATTTCTAGTTTAACCACTTTTAGGAATACAGTTCCATGACATTATTCACATTGTTCTGCAATAATCACCACCATCCATCGCCAGAACTTTTTCATTTTCCCAAATTGAAACTCTGTATCCATTAAACAATAACTCCCCAATCCTCTTTCCCCTCAGTCCCTCAAAAACACCACTCTACTTTCTGTTTCCATGAATTTCACTATTCTACGTACCTCATATAAGTGGAATCATATGATATTTATCCTTTTGGGACTAGCTTATTTCACTTAGCACAATGTCTTCAAGATTCGTCCACATAGTACTATCTGTCAGAATTTCCTTCCTTTTTAAAGGCTAATATTTCATTGTATGTATATACTGCATTGTGTTTATTCATTCATCTGTTGATGGATAATGTTGTTATTAACGAGGGTATACAAATATCTGTTGGAGTTCCTGTATTCAGTTTTTGGGGGTATATACCTAAAAGTAGAATTTCTGGATCATATGGCAATTCTGTGTTTAATTTCTTAAGGGACAACCATACCACTTTCCATAGCAGCTGTACCATTTTACATACCTGCACAAGAGTTCCATTTTCTTCACATCCTTGCCAACACTTTCTATTTGTTTGATATAAACATCTTAATGAATGTGAGGCAGTATCTTACTGTGGTTTTGATTTGCATTTCCCTAATGACTAAGTGATGTTCAGTATCTTTTCCTATGCTTGTTGGCTATTTTGTATATCATCTTTGAGAAATGTTTATTTGAACCAATTGCCCATTTTTTAATTGGGTTGTTAGGATTTTGTTTTGTTTTACTGAGTTTGCTCTACAAATCTTTTTCTTTTTTTTTTTTTATCTTTTCACATTTATAGAGAGAAATTATCTTTTTGTCTTCAGTGCATATTTATTTCCATTTTACTTTTTGACAGATAGAGAGAGAGACAGAGACAGATACAGTTAGAGAACCGAACTGTGGGAACTCCCCAGTTCAGCACGTGGGTTCTGCCTGGGCCGGAGCCGGGATTCGATCCTCGGTCCTCATGGCCTCAAAGCGAGCGCTCAACCCGCTGAGCCGTCCCGGCTTTCCCCTGCTCTACAAATCTTAATCTATTGTATTTTTATTTTATTTTACAAAAATAATAATTCTTCCTTATGTAATTTTTGGTTTCATCACAATATCAATACCCAAAATTGCATATAGCTATATTTGAGAATAGCTAAAATAATTCTGAGAGGAAAAGCATACTTGGATATGTAAATACACATTTTTGAAAGAGTGAAGAGTAATGAGTAAGACTTGCACTATCAAATACATTTTTAAATCATAAGTATATAATCCCCCAAAAAATAGGCTGCCAGAAAAAAAAAAAATCAACAGTCAGAAAAATGGAAGAGAAGCGGACTGAAAAAGAATAAGTAAAATAAATAAAAAATAGAAATAATACAAATAAAATAATCAAAATTACAAATACCAGGTAGTGTAAAGAATTAAATGCGAGAGTTAAAAGCACATTGACAAAAATTGAACTGGCTTGATATTAATTAAGATTGTCTTAATTTCAGTATATCAGCAAATAAGTCTGAGATGAAAATGTGTCTGTGGCTCTTTTTCCATTAGAATTCATAAAATCCTACAATCTCCAGCTTTATTTACCTCCATATTATTCTTGTCTCTTTCTGCACATTTATCACTGCATGTAAATAAAAAACCACAAGAAATACAATACATTGTTAGTTGTCTCCTTCTATCTGCCATATTTACTCCAAGAGTTTGTTTCTTTGAATGAATGAAAAATGAGAGGTATTAATGAGCGGTAGAAGAGGGTTTCACATGGCTCTGGTTCTAGCTGTGAAGAAAGCATACTGACAGGGCAAGTCTGTAGTTTTTTAGGTAGTTTTATCCAAAGTTTCCAAGTTAAGTTACAAGAAATAAAAATATTTTTTATATTGATTTTCTGTTCTCCTTAATCATTACTTCCTCCCACCAGGATTCAATACATAGGTCATAATTTTGTTTCTCAATCCAATTTTATCTACTTCTGGTGGTTCATGGAAATGCCTCTAGGTCTCTTTCCAATGGTTGACTCATATCTTTATATCTCAGAATGACTTTTAGGTGTTATCATTAACTGTCTTCATGCGTATCTTGATGGAAAAGATACTGATATTTTTAAAATACAAAAGTACAATTTAATTTCAGTTTAAAACTCTTATTAGAGATCTTAAATAAAAGAAAAATTCTCACATGACCTGACCTTGCTTATTTATTATTCCTATCCTAAATTGAGCCAATAACAGCATTTTAATTTATATTGCTATATTGTTCATTTTTTATCTGTATCATCATGCCAATCATTATGCAATACATTTTATGCTATTAAGTTCACAGAACAGAAGAATGAACTCATAACCATTTCTTATTTTTCTCACATTCTTGGTATGTTCCAATAGTCTTTCAGAACTATATGCCCTTGACACACTTTAATACCAAGGTAAATTTTAATGAGAAATTAATCATTTTTGCTCCGCTACCCATTTTTCCTGCACATTAATTTTATGTTGAGAATTTGTTTACAGTATCTCCACTTAAAACCTCACCTTTCTGCTCTCTTTTATTATTTTTGGCCTTGATCAAAATCTAAGGTTTTATGATAGCTAAATAGTTGGGATTTGCAGTTCTGAAAAAACAAAGTGCACACAAGCAAAAAATACCTTCATTCAAGCTTAGCTTGTCTGATATCATGCTGCTAGTAGCAAAATGTTCCTTCCAAGTGGTTTGTTTTTACCTTTTAAACTAAATTCAACGAAGTAGACAAGTTGGCTGACATTATAATATAGTCACAAATAAAAAATACATTACAGCCAGACAAATATGAATTGAAATTTTGGCTCTATCGCTACATTTAAACCTTTATTATATCCAAACTTCATTTTCCTCATAGAATATAAAATTTTTTGTGAGAATAAACTTTATTATGTATGCTAAGTATCTAACATAGTACCACTTCCTTTTCCTTCTTCTCAGTGTTACTAGTTTGTATAATATACTTTGGGAAGGTAGCTACTATTAATGTGACTGCCCTGTCTATGTCTACATTAGAAATTACATATAATTTCTAATCTAATCATTGTAAATATGGTGAGATTGAGATCAAGGCTTGCTGGAACTTCATCCCCATAAATAGATGAATGATGTAACAAGGGCCAGAAAGAAGCTGAAGGTGTGGGACATATATAATGTCATAAGTGGTTAACTCATTTAAAGTCCAAGTATTCAATGCTGATGCAGAAGTATTTAGAATTAGGGGCAATGTTTTTATTGAAAGTTATTCAGCAGATGGAGTGGATAATCACTAACCTTTGTTGTACACTTTCTAAGTATATGCCAGTCACAGCTCTAAGCATAGAGGCCATTGAGGTAGCAATCATTAATTAAATCACAGCAGGCTGCAGCTATAAGCTTTCTGCTAATAAGTCCCTTCAAAGCAGGAAGCTAACTACTGAGTTGAACCAAGAGAAGCAATTGAGTATCCTAGGGAGAATGCTAGCAAGAATACAGCAGAGGGGATGCTGGGATAGCTCAGCAGGGTGAGCACTTGTCTTGTAACAGCCTGGTCTGGGGATCAAATCCCGACCCTGGTCCATGCAAACCCATAGGCTGAATGGCGGTGCAACTGGTACCTACAGATGGTGGTGAAGATTCTAGCCTCCCATGTGGGAGGCCCAAGTTCAGTTCCCGCCTCAAGCATCCCTGCATCCAACTGTGTGTAATGAAACTATGTCACAACTAATGATGTACAACCTTAGAGACTGCTCTGGGCCCTCCCCCTTCTCTCTCTCTCTCTCTCTCTCTCTCCCTCTCTCTCTTTCTCTCTCTCTCTCTCCTCTCAAACAATAAATTAAATCTTAAGAAAAAAGAATACAGCAGTATATCATGTGTGTTTGATTATAGATGGGATCTCTTTCAATAGGTGCAAGGAGGCAGGAGGAGGGTCAAGATACAGCAAATGTAGGTCCACCCAGAAATGAATACTGAATCCGTAACAGCATGTTTAACTCTAATCCTCCTCCATCAGAGAACTATTATTTAAAATCCTCATCAATTAATGAACTAATTTAAATGTATTCTTTATCCTGCTCAATACGGAGAACTGAATAGCAGTTAAGTTAGCAAATGGAGTCAGTCTCTTCCCAAGGGAGTAGGTAGAGAAAACAGCATCCCAGTCATAGGCAACAACAAGATGACTAATGTGTGTCAGAAATACACAGATGCCATGATTATACATCAACTATGTAAAATTCAATTTATTACATCTTGACTAAGGGCTGGACAAACAACTGCAGTATATTCCTGATTTCCTCCATATTACAGATTTGTGGGACCACCAACACAACCACATTAGTAGATTACAACCCTGTGGCTATAATCTTTTAAATCACTCATGATCCTCTCATGGTGCCTCCAATAGTGAACCACTTATGACCTGCCTCAAAATCTTTTGGGGAATATTTTATTAACATACAAGTTCTAAAGTCCCTCTTCAGAGTAGTTTGAATAGAAATCTCTTAGGTGGGCCTGGGAATGTGAATTTTTAAGAAGTACTTCAGATGATTCATTTGTACGCTATAATTTGAGAACTACTGTTTGATCACCTCTGTGAATCAGACTGTTTTCATTATCACCGCATCTTTCCGGACCTGTCCACCGAATACATATCATTTTTACAGCGCTTTAGCCATTGTGTAGATAAACCTATTTCACTTAAGTGATTCATAAGAATATTTTTGTTGCTAGTCTTTATAATATTTGTTTTAATGGCTATATATTATGTTATTGTGATAATTATATTCCTTAATCATTTATAACTCTTTTATTCTAGATATTCTTATCTCTCTTTTGATTATTTAAGTATGATAAAGTCTAAGAAAAGAGGTTTACTGGGTCAAAGATTTGGCACAAATTTTTTAAAAACCAGAATTAAATATAGATACTATATCCATAAAAGTCAGCAGTTTTAAGTTCACAATCATAAAACAAAGAATAAACTCTAAAGCACTTTAGCTTAAAAGACAAGCATCTCCGAAAGCAGTAAAATACAGAGAACTAGAACAGGCAGTTAAGATTGTTTCCAAATTCCTAATATATGCATAAAAGCATGAAGCTAAGAATCTAAAAAGAAAGAATGTTAAACACAGACGAGTTTGCTGCCCTCTTGCAATTCCAAGTATACCAATTTGATGTTTAGGAATTTCTAAAAATGAAAAAGGAGAGTTCCTGGTATAGACCCTGGAGGTCTACACTGCAGAAGCAAGGGTAAACCAGAAGTAGAAAAAGGTTTATAAATGCTTAAACCAGATATCAAGTCTACTCAGTCCTTAATGGGATTACGGTGATTCACTAATTCTAGCTATCAGTGGATAGGGTGCATCCTTTCTAGAAGAAAATAACATCATCCACTATTTTTCATACACATATATGACATTCAATCAAAATTAGGCATAACAAGTACTAAGAAACAGGACAAAAATATTAAATATAAACATGTGTAACCCAGATATCAGAATTACAAAAACAGAATTATGTGGCATAGTAACCAAATACTGCACTATGGATCATTTTCAAGCTGTCTGAAAAGATTAAACGAATGCTGAGGCACAACTCACACATCATAGGAGGCAATTCTAGCTCCTAGGGAACCAGCCCTGACCTGCACAACACAGGAGGCTCCTCCAGCAGCAAATAATCCATAGTGGCTGGGGTGGTCTCCTGAGGCATTGTCAGTGGTGAGCAACCAGCCCCGACTCAGGCAGCAACCTTTCTGAGACAACTCATGGGAACCTGTGGGCCTGTGGTGAGCAGGAGCCGGCCTCCGTGTTCTCTGGGCATTTTGTAGAGTAGCCAAAGGCTCAGCACTGGCATAGAACTGAATCAGCATTAACCTTGTAACCACTACCTGCCCTACCTACCCCAGTGATTCCCTGGGCCCCCACCTCACCCACTCCTGTAGCACCCACCACTAGAGGCATTTTCAGCATCAGAGCAACCAGCCTCACCCTACACACCCCAGGAGGCTCTTTGTGCCGCTGAGCCTTAGGAACAGTAAACCAACAGGTGGCATTAGATAGAAGGAGGCCTTTTGCTAAGCTGCCCCAGCCCCAAGACTGGGACAGCTGTCCTTGATTCTCAGAGTAGCCACACAAAATCCAGCCAACTCACCAGGCTAGACAAGCAGAGATTAAGGGCAGCCACCTTTTGGAAGTCATGTACATGCATCTAACTGAAATCTAGCTGGAGCACCTTCTTTTAGCACAGGTCTAGGAGAGCCAGTTCTACCATCTACTTTCTGTTCCCCTAAACACAGAGTAAAAGAAGAACTAACCACAGAGATGGGATGATTTGAGGGTCTCTAGAAACATCCTTCTTTTCATAACCTACTGCTTTCTTGTGTTCTTCAGGAGGGTAGATTTTGAAATTTTTCTGCTGGCTTTTCATGTCCTGGTTTTACTCAGTGAGAGGTTTCGTTTGCGTACCGGTAAATTTCTCTCAAGAAGTATAATTTTCTTCCTACTCATCTGTAATTAGAAAATCTCTTGGTTCACAAAGCACTTAAATCCATGGGGGAAAAAAATGGCAGCACTTTTTACAGACACTCGTCTAAAGGACGTGTGTGTAAGATGATCTTTCATAATTGTGTTGCCCTTAGAGCACGATTTAGCCAAGAAGAGGTCAGCTCTAGTCCTGAGTGCACCTTTAAAGAGCTAAGCTTAATTATTTTATAATTGTGTGGGAAACCCAAGCAGAGTTTATCGTTCACTCTTCCAGGAACAGCAGGATGATGCTAAGTCTCTGCAGGGAGCACTACAGATCACAAATTTTCTTCTAATTACTCAGCAAATTGTGGTGAGAGAAAGACAACTGTACTGTATACTAGAGTTTAAAATGTTTATTGTTTTTATTTGTTTCTATACATATAAGTATGTAGTGCCTTATTTCTAATTGTCACAGGCATTTTAATAAAGGAACATCATTAAAGCAATTCAGCAAAGGAACTTGGGGTTTTAAAGGAATTTGTCTGAGAAAAATCCCAGGGAGCCATAGGAAATTGGCTTTCTCATTTAACTTAGATTTAAAAACACAGTTTATGGGGACACTCACTAAGACAAAATATCTCATTAACTGGGCATCCAGTAAAACTGAATTATGGCTTCTTAATATAGTTATAAATACAGAATGATTCAATTGCCAATTTGAAGATTCATGATGCTATTATTTTTGCTGTTGCATTTAACTGGGGCCAGTTATGTCCCAAAAGTTGTATCTCAAAGAATACAAGTATAGTCAACTATGAAACCATATTTTAAATTCCATTAAAAAATTTTTTTATAAACCTTTACTATGTGTCAGGAATCAGGCTGTGTTCTGTCAATGGTACACATGATTTTCCCTTTCACTTATTTTAATGCATACCATCCACTACAACCCCTAGTTATCTGCCATTTAAATATCACTATCCTTCATCTTCTACTTTTCAACCATCTAATATTTGTGTAATATTTATGAAGTGCAAAATAAATACTAATGTTCCAAGACATTCACTTTGTCATTTAATAATTACCAACAACAAGTAAAAAATATTATCTCCATTTGAAAAATAAAAAAATTGAGATTCAGAACCTTAAGACTATGGGGTCCTAAGTAACAAGAATAACATATTTTCCTTCCCCAGAAATCTTCCAGTCTTGCCATAACACCCCTCCTTAATGTGGACCGTACCCCTCTCTGATGAAGAATTCTTCCTTGGATTCCTAGCTTTTGATACTTTAAATCAGTTTATTGTCATTATATTTTTATTTGCTCTCCCACCACTCACTTCCTGCTGTGTGGCCCTGCTTCTAACAGATCAACACCAGTCCCTGGTCCGGGAGCTGGGGAGCCCTGAGTTAGGAGATCTGGACTGGTTCTCTTTTCTGAGACTGTTTTCTTATCTATAAAATAAGGCACTTCACATATGTCACTTTTTGAGTTACAAATATGGGTATCATAACCTTTAATTTAAGATTGTATATTAACTTATAATGGGAAAGCTACTAGAAGGTGATACATGGAGTCAACTGATATACATGAAATGTCTCCTGAGGGTTACTCATTTATTCTGTTTCCTTCATTGATTGACTAATGTTTTTCACTCTCAATTTTATTGAGTTTTATTTGTTTGGAAGGGATATAAATATAAAACGACTTTTTGTGTTCTGAGCCCCTGAAACCTTTCCCATCTGAAACTCTGAAAAATCCATAGAAAGAAGAGAAGATATTGTCACCAACATGAGCTAATGAGTTTCTGTTTGACAATAGCAGGCAGGAAGTGTTTATTGTAAGGATGTTTTGACCTTTGGCTCCAATGGCTAATGAGCTTCACTGTGACACTGTGCCCTGACACAATGTTTGTTTACATGAAGTGAGAGCCATTAGCCCCACAAAAAGCATAAGCATTTTGTTAGTGCTTTGTATTAGTAGGACTTTTTCAGGGCTGATCTTTGGCTCTGTTTATAGTTGGCCTTTTGTATCCATGGTTTCTGTATCCATAGACTCAACCAATTGCAGAAAGAAA
>PVKE010052827.1:0-10221 GCA_004027555.1 Craseonycteris thonglongyai
TTGTCTTCAGTGCATAGTTATTTCTATTTTACTTTTTGACAGATAGAGAGAGAGACAGAGACAGAGACAGTTAGAGAACCGAACTGTGGGAACTCCCCAGTTCAGCACGTGGGTCCTGCCTGGGCCGGAGCCGGGATTCGATCCTCGGTCCTCATGGCCTCAAAGCGAGCGCTCAACCCGCTGAGCCGTCCCGGCTTAGTCCCTTTCTTAATCTTTAAATATAAATGAAATCCAGACACTGGAGATCAGTGCTAAAACAGACTTTTGGGAAATTGAAATGATTCTAAATGTGCAAACAAAAATAATCCACCTTGCACTGTAGTTGTATCGCTGTCTTTTTTCTTTCTTTCTTTTTTACTCCAGAAGCAAGAGTTGAAAGAAGCTGACCTGAATTTTTAAAAATATCTATTTTAATGGTCATGTAGTGTGCCATATTCCTACAAGTTTGTTAAAAATAGAAACGCTTTCAAGAGTTGGATGGCTTCATGGCTAGAGAAGGAAAATTCTGTAACTGGAATAGATAGTTTTATAATTCACATGTCTTCAATTTGCACTCTAGTCAGCATATTTCCTAGGAGGATAGTAAAAATAGTGTTTTCTCTCTTATTTCCTTCATTTGATCAATTTACATACACGTACCTTCACAATCAACTATTGACTTAGGGATAAGGGGATAAAGAAATCATAGAGATTACTGAGAAAACCTTCTGGTTCTCCTTTTCCAGCCCTCTTTAGAAGTTGTGTAGAAAATATAATTAAAATAGGCTTACATCTAATACACACAGAAAGTGAATACATGTGCTGAAGAGCAGGTTTTGTAAGGGGCACTTTCCTCATGGAACAATGACCATATTGGGGAAAGAAGAGCTCAGAAAACAGTGATGAGTTATGTATTTTCTTTCTTGGAAAGGTGTTTGCTTAGAAGATATGCTGCCCAAGTATTTATGCCTTCAGGTCAGCCTCTCCAGTTGTTGGCAGAGTGAATGAGCACAAACTATATTTGATGAACTAGAATAAACAAAAACTTACTTTGGAGCAGATAGCTTTTTTGAAACTGAAGGAAAATCGTTCAATAAATGAAACTTGTACTTCTATAAAAGGTCTCAGGTTGATTTTTCTTCGTGTTTTTAGTTAGGTTTAGTCAAATTTAATTTCATTCAGCTATAATTAGCATAGGACATTTTAGAAATGAGTTTCATTTTTTTAGACTGGGATTAGCAAACCCTGGCCTATAGGCCAAATCCAGCGCAACACCCATTTTTGTAAATAAAGTTTTATTGAAACACAGTCTCATTTGTTTCTATGTTGTCTCTGTCTGCTTTTGCATTCTGGAAACAGAGTTGAGTAGTTGCGACAGGGACCATATGGCTTGTGTGGGAAGGAGGAAACTTTCTTTTACCACTCTAGGTACTTCCAGGTATTCTAATAATCACATCAACATGAGACATATTAGCAAGAGAAAATAACCAAATTTAATTACATACATATGGGAACCCCACATACATAAGAAAGTCAGATTTTATATTTCTCCTATAAGTGAGGTCATATGTTTCTTTCAGTCTGACTTAATTCACTTAATAAGATGTTTTCAAGGTCTGTCCATGTTGTCACAAATTTCTATATTTCATCTTTTCTTATTGCTGAGTAGTATTCTGTTGTATAAATGTACCACAACTTCTTTATCCAGTCATCTGTCAGAGGACACTTTGGTTGATTCCATGACTTGGCCACCGCGAACAGTGCTGCGATGAACATTGCATTACATATGCTGATTCTGGGTGGTGAGCACATAATGCGATGTATAGACTATGTAATGTAGAATTGTACACCTGGAAACAATGTAACTGATATCAATCAATATCACCCCAATAAATTTAACAATTATAAAAATAAAAGAGACAGAAAGCTAAAATGAGGAATCTATGGCATTATGAATTAAGGGTGAAGTAAGTTGCCTTGGGGCTTCAGAGGGTCATTACAGGAGAATAAGGAGAGCAAATGTTCAGTATTTAGTAGTTTGTCCTGCCCTATAGATAGGTCATAAAAAGTTATTTCTGGTAATAACTCTTATTATGGGCAAGGCCCCAAATTTAAATTCTTTAAGGGAGAGGTAAGAGTTTTCATGAGCCTGCAGGGGTTTGATTGCCTTCAGCTGAAAATAATTCATATGCCACAGTGGCACATCCTGGGGAAGACTGTTCTAAACCCCCTTACTTGCAGAGCCTAAAATATTTACTGTCTGGCTTTTTATAGAAATATAAAAGATTGTAGATCCCTGTTCTAGACTCATGAAAGTACTCAGTATCAGTGTTTTTGTGGTTATAGGTGGCATAAATTGCTACTAATTCTCTGAATTATTAATTTTAAGTATTTCAGTATCTTCTACCATAATTATTATTATTACTTTTAAAGCTTTATCTTATTGTTTGAGAGAAGGTGAGAGAGAGAAGGGAAGCCCCAGAGCAGTCTCCATAGTTATGTATCATCAGTTGTGACATAGTTTCATTCCACACAGGTGGATGTGGGGCTGCTCAGGGTGGGAATTGAACTGGGGGCCTCCTGCATGGGAGGTGAGAACCTTCACCGCTGAGCCAACCTGGTGGTTACAATTATACCACAGTTCAGCAGTTGGGTTTGCACAGGCTGGGGCTGGGATTAGATCCTGGACCTCATGGTTGCAAGGCTAGTACTCAACCTGCTGAGCTATCCTGGCATCCCTACCATTCCTGATTATATATTTTGTAAAAATATTTCATAACAGTAACTTACATTCATTGTGAAAATTGTTATGGCCTGAATGCCTAATGGACAATATGTTGAAAATTACAAAATCCATTTTTGCTTTTCAAACCCCTTGGGCAGTAAAATACTTTGTTTCCTGAATTGCATTTCACTACTTATAAATACGCTGGGAAAACCTTGTTTGGTACAAACCACACTGTTAGCACTCAGTTACCGTACAAAATTATTTTTAAAAAAATATTTATTTTATTGTTTTTGACAGAGACAGAGAGAGAGAGAGAGAGAGAGAGAGAGAGAGAGAGAGAGAGAGAGATACACACACAGAGAAAAGGGAGAGCCCAGTGCAGCCCCCATAGTTGTACATCATCAGTTTTCAACACAGTTGTGTTCCATGCAGGTGGGCGAGGCCGCACAGGGTGGGAACTGGGCCAGGGCCTCCCACATGGGAAGCTCAGCCTAGCAAGAACTGAACTGGGGCCACACCACAATCCAGCATATGGGTCTGCATGGGTCAGGGTTGGGATTCAATCCTCAGTCCGCAAGGCTGCAAAGCAAGCGCTTAACCTGCTGAACCATCCCGACTTCCCCAGGGATCTACTTTAAATGACAACATTGAAGTCGTATTTTAGACAACTATTTTGTTAACATATAAGTAGTTAAATTTGTTTTTTACTTTGAAATTAGCTACACCCTTCTTTAAGGATTAAAAGAATAACTTGGTGTACAGTTGTTTTGGATTAACCAAGGATGATTTTTTAAAAAAACTAGTATTTGTAGTTTCATCTGTATATTTCCTTTGACAAACTTAGGGAATCAGTATTAGAATACAGATTAGTGGATTTACTTAGCTATTTTGAAGTGATTCTATTTAATGTATTACCTATGATTCAGAATGGACAGTTAAAAATATGAGGAGTTAGGTCGGGAAGCCGGGATGACTCAGCGGGTTAAGTGCTCGTTTTGCAGCCCCGGGGACTGAGGATTGAATCCCGACCCCAGCCCATGTGGACCCATATGCTGAACTGGGGTGTGCTTCCCATCCAGGAGGCCCCTAGTTCGGCTTTTGCCCCCCCCCCCCGTTAGACCCCTGGCTTGAGGGGGCGTGCGTCCCATGCCAGAGGCCCCCAACCCAGTTCCCACCCTGTGCGGCCCCCACCCACCTGCGTGGAATGAAATCATATAGAAAACTGATGATGCACAACTATGGAGACTGCTCTGGGCCCTCCCCCTTCTCTCTGTCTCTCTCTGTCAAAAACAATAAAATAAATCTTAAAAAAAAAGTAGGAGTTAGGGAAAGCAGATATAGACCACATGTTTTTTTAGTTGATTTGGAAAATGATTGAAGTATCTGTTAGAATAGAATAAATGTATTGATTTAAGGTTTACACTAGAAAATAAGTCCAGGAATTGGGAAGGTAGATGATGTTGGTCTGTGATAATTTGTATCCTTGATTATCTATAAATATTTGGATTATGTGTTACTTAATTTTCTTCATATTTTTTGATAGTGACCTCCAAAACAAATTTGAAATCCTTTACTGTTAGCTTGACATGTGTTATCCTTGCCTCATAAATTACTGAATTATCTAATTTAATCTAGTTCGCATTTCACAAATGATGGGAGTCAGATGAGGCAGTTTGTTCAAATGACCTATAGTGAACTATAGAATTAGCTCATCCTTTTTATGTTAGTGAATTATCAAGAAACACTCATGAAATCTCATAGACTTCATGTTGTAGATGACTAAAAATAGATTCCTGCAAATGAAAATATATCATTTTGTTCATTAAATCATTAAAAATGTAATTAAAATTTTTTCTAAATCTTTTTTTGAGGTAAGTAAGCAAGCAAAATAATTAAATAACATATATATTCTTGTCTTTTTTTTTTTTTTTTTCTCCGAATAGGACCAGACATATCATCAAGTATTCCAGGTCTCAGAATATGGTAAGAGTTTTTCAATTTATTTTTGAAGGGAAACACATTAATTATTTTCCACAAAGATAAGAGCCATTTCCTAGAGATGTGTTATTTAAAGTAAAACACTCAATGGAGGTAAAATCTTGATGTTTCTTATAGGTTTAATAATTTTTCCTTCATAAAAGTGAGAGGTCATTATAAAGAATAAAGGAGGGAAAAGATCACCTCTAGTCCCATTAAGCTGGTCTTTTTCTTATGCATAGTTATTCTGTTATTCTACTTTATTGCGATCATAACATATATATTTAAAATTTTGTACAGTATTTTTTAGAAATCCTAACATCATTTATTTCCCATAGTTCTCATCTGGTAGGCACTTGTAAAAACCTGTTCACCCGGGTAGATCCTCTTCCAGGAGGTGCCACATTTATAATCACAGTTAGAAACGCATAGAGAAAGCCAGCATGACTCCATTATGTTGTTGGGGGATGGAGAGGAAGGAAAACAAAGGATCTGGTTATCAGTTATAATTTGAATAGCTATTTTGGAGGTCATACACAAACTTTTTCATATGATTGCATCTCATTTGGGCTTTATAAATTCTGGGAAGTAGTTTGCTTACATCATCATGACTCATGTTCTGCTTGGCCACATCTAGGTCTCATGATCAACTAGAACAGGGGTCAGCAAAGTTTTCACCATAAGGTGCCAGATAGGAATATTTTAGTCTCTGTGGGCCACTGGTCTCTGTCATAACTCTTCAGCTTTGCCATTGTAGCACAAAGCAGCTGTGGACACTATGTACGTGAATGTGGCTATGGTTTAATAATAATTTGTTTGTGGACACAGAAATTTGAATTTCAGTAATGTTTCCATGTCATGAAATATTCTTCTTTTGATTTTTTCCAACCAATTAAAAATGCAAAAAACTATTCTTAATTGATGCTGGTCATCGTTTACTGTACTGACCATTGATCTGAAACTTGTGTCCAATTTTGGGGTCACTTACCACATGTAGCTGTTGAGCACTTGAAATGTGGTTAGTCCAAATGGAGATGTTCTCTAAGAGTGTAAAATCCTAGGTTTTGAATAACTTAGTACAAAAATAAGGAAGAAAAATAGCTCATTAATAGTAATTTTTTATATTGATTTCATGTGGCAATAATAATATTTTTGATACGTGGGGTTAAGTAAAATATAAAAAATAATTTCACCAATTTTTTTTTTTTTTTTTTTTACTTTTTAGATTTAGCTACTAGAAATTTAACATTACACCATGTGGCTCACATTTTATTTCTTTTGGACAGCCTTGATCTGGAAGAATAAGTCAGAAATCGCTAAGGTTTTTATAGGCTATTTCTATTTTGCATACAGGTGCTGCTGGGTGGGGTGTAGTGGCAGTGGGGAATTGACTGCCAATCTATGATATTTGAGGAGGGGACATTTGAATTTCCTTTCTATGGAAATTCTACCGCCAAGTGTCCCCTAACTTGTGTGTTGGTGGAGGGCCTTGGAGGAAGGTCACATATAGTTGACCCATGAGGCTTTTTTGACTCTCCAATCCCGGGCTGATCTAGAGTCCAGTGGTGTATTGTCACTCCCAGGGTGTTAGCCTGACCTGGAACTGGAGGTCTGCCCTGTGCTGTTGATCCATTGACCTTCTTCATATTTCTCTTGTGTTAATTGAATGGTGCGATACCTTTTTATGAAACTGACCTGTTTCATTGGTCAGTGATGTTAGAGAAAAAAAAATTCTGTAGACTGAAAGGAAACAAAAATTTTATATGCTGAGGAAGTGCTTTATATGAAATGGTATCAATACTGATAAATTTTATATCTTAATTATATGAACTGAGCAGAGTAGAGGTTTCTAATTTTGGAATTACCTATCAGCACCTGACACACAAGAAAAAAAAAGTAGCCATATCTTTTTTAGCTAGAAATCCTACTACACAGCTTTTTCCTTATAGCAACTCATTATGTTACACTGTCACCAGATTTGCCTTTGATTATCTCACAGGGCAAATATTCTCTATGATTGCATATTTGGCTCCATGCCAATGGAGAATCTTGGGATACCAGGATGTGCTTTTAATAAACAATTGGAAAAAGATCCTAGGGAAGGGGATGCCCTAGAAGCAGCTGTTTACCAAGTGATAAGGAAGTATTTGAACAAGCTGTAAGGTCACACAAATCGGTGATAGCTGAATAAAAGCCTGGTCTTTAACGTTCTGACGCTGGACACAATTTAGGTACTACCAGTGGAAAGTTCCCAGTAACACAGGTGGCCCCCACTCTCACTGTCTAGTTACCAACTTTGTAGAGGTATCTGATTTTGAGTCAGAGGAAGTGCTTTTCATCTGTGTTAATGTGTACTTGGATCATATTGAATCTATGTTCAAATAGTACCAATAGTCGATTTATTTTAAGCAGTTCTATTTGTTATTTTGTTAAACTGAAAATGGTAGCAAAATAGATTCTTTAAAATATTTACCCTTGATTCTTTTTTACAGTATTACCAAAATTTGAAGTTGCTCTGCAGACACCATTGTATTGTTCTTTAACTTCTAAGAGTTTAAATGGTACTGTCACAGCAAAGTAAGTATCAGTTTTCTTTTTTAGGACTATAAACTGTTATAAAACTGTATGACAAAGAGTTCATTATATACTCCAGAATATTAGCACAATGTTCTGCTTATTAAAATACCCCAAAGGGCAGGAAACAAGTATCTATAAAAATAATTAAGCATGGAACAAGTCTTTGTACCCATCTTTCTGCTTACAAGCTGATCCAGTTCTAAAATATTTTCCTCAGACTAGTGTCTTTCTAAAACTAATCAAGGGATTTGCATTATAGATTATGCCAGATTAAAAACAATTTTTTTTGTGTGTGTGTGTATCTTTTATTATTCTTCGTTCAGCTGGCATGGATTGACGTGATTTATGTCTCTCTCCCTTTATTCTAATTTTTTTCTGTCAGTAATGGAGACTGAATCTTGAGGGGGAAGGATTTGGTTGTTTTATTGCAGTTAGCAGATGAGTATATAATTCACTCTCACCAGCCATTTCAGCATGTGTACATAGGGACTTCCAACCTACCCTGAGTAAAAAATGGATAGTGGGTCTCATGATATTAAACCACTGGCTTTGTTGCAGGAATCTGGGCAATACCTCTGCCCAGAGAAGGGGCCTTGATCAGTGGGGTTTTGGCAGCACACAAGAAAGAATGCACACACAAGTGGAAATGAAAGTAAATCAAGGATAATAAAGTTTATTTAAGCAGAGGAGAGGCAAGAAGCAGTCTACTCCATAGACAAGAGTAGCAGCCTATTATGTATCTGTGTCCTTTTTAATTAGGGGCTGCACATTTTAAATTTGTAGGAGGAATATTAAGGGATTTTTCTGGGAGAGAGCAGAGATTTCTCAGAATAGCTCTATCTCCCACTTTGTGTCCTTTTATGGCCTTTCCTGATGACAATGACGCTGCAAGGTGAATTTTAGCTTGTTAATATATTGTAATGAGTACATAATGAGTCTTAGGGTCGCTGCTAGGTGAAATCTGTCACCATGTTGGCTCTAGCTGGTAGAAGCGGGTTTTAGTGGACCTCAGATTATTAACTATCACCCTACTTTAGGGTCTGATCGTTAAGTTTCAAGGTCTGTCAAGTCTCAAAAAGGGCTGAGATTACTTGTTGTGCAAGCCAACCCTGCCTTTGGAGCCAGTCCTGCCTTTTATTTACCTCAGTTTAAACGGCATAGCACTTGGTTTTGCTGGGGTAAAAAGCATGCCCAGAGTTCCAGATCAGCAGTTCTCAGAAGTCTAGGCTGAGATTAGGGGTTCTCAAAAGTACAGGTGGGGGTTGCCGTCATGTAATGCCAGGATTTATCTCTTGTGGCTATTATTTTTGATGTGTTGGTCAATATCTGTGCTTTGGTTTCTGATAGTTTCAGAATTTATGTGTAATACCTGATAAAAACTGGATTTCAGCTCACTGGATCTCATTGCTACTCCTGGTGAGGGTTTGTGGCAGTGGCAAGCAATGGGCTGCAAGTCTTCTGGTGGAAACATTCCCAGGCCAAAACTCCCTGAGGACTCCTGCTTTAGATTCTTTCTGACTTAATATCCAGTGAAACCCATGGGGCACAAAGGTGAAAATGTGTTTATGATTTGTATTATCAAGTTAGTTTTCTTCTTCTATTCAACTAGGAGGTAGTTTCCAATGTGAATGTGGGTACTGTTGATGGATTTATAGTTTAGGTAGCACAAACATGACTGCATTTTACATAATTATTATCTTGCCCTTGATCTTAGCCGAAGGGTAAGCATTCAGTCTGGGTATTATTTGCGTTCTTTGACTAATGCTTATAAAACTTAGTGAGGGCAAATCCACACAAATCATCAGTGTGTGCATGAATTAAGTTGTATGTGGATGTCTTCTTTGCTTGTGTTTGGTTTTCAGGGCTGTGCAAGGGATTTCATACTGTCAGCCTAAACAGGGGTTCTTAAAGTCTGGAACCCTTTAGAAAAATCTCTATGCCATTTTAGGGGGTGTGGATCCCCTGAAGCCACAACATTGATACCCTTCTCCCCCTCAGTAAGGATCCTTGTAGTTTCATCCTGATTCTTATTTATTGACTCTTTGAAGTACTAATGGCTACGAGTGCCATGACCATCATGAGGGCCCTCTGCCATTTCTTTAGTGTTCACCACGTTGCATTCCCATTATTTTCCTTAGGACGTGTATTGGTCAATATTTCATCAGAGAAGATTTCTGTCATTCCAAACATTTCTGTCATTAAAATAACCAGTAAGAGATCTGTTGAAGGAATATAAGGTGACCAGACGTCCCGCTTTTGGCGGGACAATCCTGATTTTTAACAGTTTGTCCCACGTCCGGCGGCGTTTTAAAAAAGTCCCGATTTTTGCAAAGAATGCACGACAAGCTAGGGAACGGCGGGAGATAGACCAAATTTTTAATCAAGAACCCCTCCCCCCTGGTCAATGGTGTCCCACTTTACCAATGTTAAAATCTGGTCGCCTATGCTCATGTAAAGTCAGTAGATCAGGCTATCAGGAAGAATGTGCTGGAACTCCCAAGCCTGGGCTCAGGTTGTCCAGATGGGCAGAATTTCTTTCTCTTTAGGGGAGTCTCAGCTCTGTTTTTAAGGCCTTTCAACTGAGTGAATCAAGACCACCTGGATTATCTGGGATAATCTCCTTTGCTTAAAGGTAATTGGTTATAAATTTTAATCACAACTATAAAACACTTTCACTTTAACACCTAGATTAGTTTTGAGTGGGTGACTGGGGACTTTAGAGAAGTTGACACACAGAAAGACCATCTCAATATGTTTGCTTTGGGAAAGCCGGGACGGCTCAGCGGGTTGAGCGCTCGCTTTGAGGCCATGAGGACCGAGGATCGAATCCCGGCTCCGGCCCAGGCAGGACCCACGTGCTGAGCTGCGGAGTTCCCACAGTTCGGTTCTCTAACTGTCTCTGTCTCTGTCTCTCTCTCTATCTGTCAAAAGTAAAATAGAAATAACTATGCACTGAAGAC